>CM035845.1:27168187-27405687 GCA_020510985.1 Pholidichthys leucotaenia | reverse complement strand
AAATACTCTTTGCCGACAACAGTGCTCTAGTTGCACACAGTGTGGAAGATATGCAATCTTTAGTGGAGAAATTTGCAAGAGCAGCTAGCCAATTCAGCCTCCAAATCAACATCAAGAGGGCAGAGTGCTATTATCAACCACCAAAGTTCCAATTATCAACATCACTACCAGAAGAGATCAGCATTGGTACAGAGCCACTAGTCAAGTGCAAGACTTTCATGTACCTAGGGAGTACTGTTTCAGAGAATGCTAGGCTGGAGGATGAACTATCTCTCAGAATGGGAAGAGCGAGCGCTGTGTTTGGAAACTTGAGGGAGAGACTGTGGAACAATCAACATGTGTCTATCCGTGTGAAATGCAAAGTGTACAGAGCGACAGTACTGGCTACTCTATTGTACGGTGCTGAAACTTGGACTGTCTACAGAGTGCAGGTGAAGAAACTCCACGCGTACGTGATGAGACACCTTTGAGCCATAATGAACATCTCATGGAAAGACAAGATAACCAACATAGAAGTGTTGAAACGAGCTGGTCTACCATCAATGGAGGACATGCTAATTCAGATGAAACTGAGATGGCTCGGACATGTTGAGAGGATGGACCACCAGCGTCTCCCTCGGCAGTTACTCTACTCACAGTTATGCAAGGGCAAACGCAATCAGGGTAGACCAAGGCTCAGATTTAAAGACACTGTAAAAAGAAACTTGAAGAAGTTGGACATAGACAGGAGTTCCTGGAAGCGGAAGGCTAAGGACAGAGCTGTGTGGAGGAATCTGATCAGATCTAAATGAAACAGTCATTGTCACCCATGACAGACTGCTATGATGATGATGATGATGATGATGATGATGATGATGATATGGTGTAATTGACACTGACCACCCGATACAACTTTTGGTATTGCTGGTTGATCATGTGAAAACCTGTAGACAGGTAGGATATGGACTAATCAGGAACAATGACATAATTATCTAATATCATTATATATGACATTTGAGGAAGTATCAGACAACACAGCAAAAAATTACATTTTTTTATGTCCTCCTCAAAAATTAAGCTCTCAAATTTTCTTGTTTATTGCCTCCCCCCCAACAATGAAATGGGATTTTCGCCCATGGTTGCACGGGCCTGATAGGCCAGCATTTTGCCTGCTCTGTCACAGTGTTCAAAAAAGGTTTGCCTAGTGTGTAATAGTTGTCTCTCAACTTTATCAGTAGATAACAGATTATATTGTGACGAAGCTGTAAGCGTTTTTTTTATATAGCAATGCAGAAGGGTTAGCAGAGTACTTAACATCAAGTTTTGAAATCTCATCTGGTATCTCTTTTAATTTGTCATGTTCTGATTTTTTTAAAGTTGGAGACAAAGAAAATAATTTGTCCGGGAAGATAAGCTTTGAAAGATTCCCAAAGAATTTCACTGCTGATATCTGGTATGTCATTAACATCAAGGAAGAACTGGATTGGTGTCACCAAAAATTCTCTAAACTTTGAGTCAGAGACGAAGTGTGAATTAAGTCTCCAACATCTGGTAGGAGGTTTGATGTGACGAAAGTTAATATTTAAAGATGTAGGGGTCAGTTTGTCTTGGCCTGTCCTTGCCACTGATAATATTTCTATCTGCCAAGAATGTGCCACTAGTCCAGCAAAAGCTAGCGGTACTCAAATACTTTGCAAGCAGTTTCATGAAATGGTCAGTCAGAGAGCAACTCATACCGGCTTGGACGTCGCCCAGGTTAACAAGGTCAGGAGTTCCTGGCAGCAGAAGGCGAAGGACACAGCTGCATGAAGGAATCGCTGTGATGATGATGAGGTGCATAATCAGAGATGACCAAGCTGTGGTATTCACAGGAGGTTGTAGAATATAAGAGTGTATTATCAATTAGAAAGAAGTCAATTCGTGTGTATGTATGATGGATATGTGATAAGAAAGAAAAAGCTTTACTTAAGGGGAATTTAATTCTCCAGGGATCTGATAAGGCCATTTGGTCTGCGTGCACCCTCAAAACTGTGGCCTGATTTGAAGAGTGGATTGCTTTGAAGATGATCTGTTGAAGTTTACATCTTGGACTAAACTGAAGTCACCTCCGATAATTATGATGATTAATAAGACTAGGGATATAAGAGAAAAAATTGGAAATAAACTCATTGCCATCCCAGTTGGGCACATATACTGAGGCCAAGACCATGGGAATATTCTGTAGGCTGCCTACTACAATAACATACCATCCATCGGGGTCTGCAACCACCAAGGAGGGCTCAAACGCAATGTCTCTGTGTATAATTATGGCAGTTCCTCTGGCCTTCCCAGGGAACCTTGAATGGAAAACATGACCCATCTATGGTCTTTTGATACATGAAATTTCTGAGAAACGAAGATGTCTCCTGCAGAAAGAATAGGGCCCCTGTGAGCTCCTTTAAATGTGTGATTACCTTATTTGCCTTGATGTTATTCATCCAAGAACGTATATATATGTATCTAGGCTGGGGACAGAAAAGTCTGTCCCCAGCCTTGTGCAAAGTTAATGTTATCTCGCAGTTAGCATGGTTGCTTGCAGGCCTTTGCGAGGTCAGTGGTGTAGCGTCAGTTCCTTTGGCTCCAATCTATAAAATCACTCTTCACCTTAAAGAAATTGTTTCACCCAAAAGTCTGGTCAAGAATTGTTTCCTTCACCTAACAACCACAGTTTGAAAAACACATTTCATGGTAAAAGGGACAATAAGGATCCCATTTCGTGCCAGGAATGGATTGGTCTGCAATCATAAATCCCGGAACTTCCTCCCCAACCAGGCAATTTTATGCTTCAAGAACTGTTTGAAACATTTCAGATACCTTGAGTGCATTCCACAAGTCTCTAGGAATTATCCACAGCTCAACATTACCACCTGGTGGACAACTCTAGAATATGTTCACTGTTACCTCTGCAAGCTAAACTGGGGTTAATGAATGAAATGACTTTCTTTTAAGAAAATCTCTCAATTCTCATATTGTCTTTTTCAGGACACCCTTGAAAATCAAGCGGGGACTCTGACATACCATTCTGGTTTGACATGTTTCATTAATCATTGGTTTAAATGTATTGCATGTTTGAAAATGCTTAAATGAACATTATTCTAATGCATGTTAATTATAGAAGAACAAATTTATGAGTGCATGTTTCTTTTTTTTTTTTTTTTGATTTTGTATACTTTATTGATTCCCAGAGGGGAAATTGAGGGCATCCACCTGGATGGATGAAGCAGCCACGGTATGGCGCTATCCCTTAACCATTCACATACACATTCACAACTAGGACCACTTTATAGTCTCCAATTAACCTAACCTGCATGTTTTTGGCCTGTGGGAGGAAACCGGAGAAATCCCAGAGTAAACCACGCAGATACGGGGAGAACATGCAAACTCCACACAGATCAATGTTGGTCAGGGGCTGGGATCGAACCAGGGATCCCATGGCCAAGGGTGAGTTGCTGCACCACAGCAAGGATGAAATGTAATTTAGCAAGAATGAAAATTAATCATGAATCACTGAAGTTAGTTTAGTTTACACACAAAGTGAATTTTCATCAAGATGTGTTTCATCCTATTGGAAAAGCTTACTCAAGTCATTTAACTGGCTCAGCCAATCACCAACCAGTCTCTGTTGGACAACGCCCCCTTTCATCCTATTGGTCGGTTACAGACAAAGGACTGCTTTCTTAACCCCTTGCACTCTGGTCAATTTCCCTAAAAACGCCTAAAAATAACATACCCAAAGTAAATCAAAAGCTGTTCTTCAACCCTTTGCAGCATCTTCATGGGGTTGGTCTCATTTAAAAGAAAACACTTTGAATTTTTTGGCAAAACAGTCATAACCTCTCTAAGTGCTCCTGCCACTGAGTAACAGTCATCTAAACATACTGAACTTGAAGAAAATAAATTTCGCCTGGGTGTTTTTTTGGATACAAATGCTTGCAAATAACACACAGCTTCAGATTCGGGCTGGAAAATGCAAAAGAAATGTAGAACCAAGTGTTATCCAGCTGAGGTCAAAATTTTGTAACAATACCACAAAAAATGAATATATTACACAGCTTTTTCTCTTAGGTTGTTCCCAGGCGTTTTTGAACTGTGCCAAATTGTGCCAAATGGCACAGTTTGGAAAAACGTCTGTAACTTTTGAATGATTCAATATAGAAGCTTCATCTTGGGCTCTAATGAAAGGTGACACTCAGGGCTGTGTGTGTGTGGGGGGGGTTGTTTATTCATACATGAATGAATGAATGAACAAACAAGCCCCCACACACAAAGAAGCATGCAACGTAAAAAATGTGTGGCTTTTTTTTTTACAAGAAAAAATAACCTACAGTGCACTAAAAATTATTCTAAAATATCTGTAATGTAGAAGATAACAACTCCCACCCCCCCCCACCCCCGCTACAGAGGACGGACATCGCCCGGTGCGCCGCGGTCATGGTGCGCTGCGGTCTACTACGCACAGTTGGACTAAAATATCTGCAATATATCTGCAATCTGCTACAGAAGAATAGCGGGGGGGGGGCCTTCACAACATGACGGGGGTAGCCGTTCGCAACATGACGGACCCGATCCGGAGCGGTCCGGGTCCGTCATGTTGCGATAATGCACAGTTGTAATTTACCGATCGGTCAAAAGTCATTTGGATTACAGTTTTTAGGGATAAAGAATAATTTAGCTTGTAACACTTACCTGTCCACAACAGCAGTCTCGCTAGCGAACTTCTCTTCCTCATTGTCAGACGAACATGAAGCTGGTCCGCTTGTTACAGACTCGTGGTTCTGGTCACGCGACCCGGTCAAACCATAATTCCATTATTGCGGTTATATTTCATATTGCCCTTGCAATAAAGTTGTTAATGAAACTGCAATCATGTGATTTTCCTTTAAGGGGCAAAAAGTATCGTATCGAAGAAAAAAGTCCCAAAAAATAAGAACCTTAAATATAAAAGAGCACACTGGGTAATTGAGTGGAGGTAAAACTTACCACAGAGATCACTCCATGTTATCATTTTCATCGTAATAACTAATAAACAGTAACAAGAAGAAATCTTTACATTTTTTCAGTTTTGGAAAGCATATTGTTGGTTTCCAGATACTGACCTCTCTGCTGTTTGTTTCACTGTTTTGGTGAAAAACACATCGTCCATAATTTGCCCACATCTCTGCATATGGAAACCACTGTGTTTGCAGGTATTTGGAGATGCTGTTACTGCCAGTTATTGCATCCAGCCTTATTGTGACCTCCTTGCCCTCTTGGCAAAGTCAGTTTCCTGTATACCAAAGAAAATAAATGAATGGGCATGCGCGCACACACACATGCACAGACACACACACACAAATCAGCCAGCCTGCTGTCATTTTAATAACACATTGAATATTTTCTTTATGAGGTTCATCCCTGGACTTTTAAAACATTTTTTTAATACAAACTTTAAATGTAAGGTACCTTACAAAAGCGTCAGAACACCACCACATTTGTTGTTTTAGCAAATTTTAATACAGTAGGTGTCTATATTTACTTCAGATACAACCACAAAGTATGGCAAATACGCATGTCAAAAAAAAGAAAATCTATTCGTGATCAAGTTTGGTTTTTTTTCCTTCTGTGGAAGGGTCAACTTAGGATCATAATGAAGTTGCAAGGATTTTAAGCAGGCCCTTACTAGATCTCTTCTGGTCTCTCAAATAAGACACTCAGAGGAACTGCATCAGATTTTTATTTATTTATTTTTTTATCCTTCCACTTTCATTTTTGTCCTTGGCCTCTCTCGATTCTTTAAATTTCAAATGAAAACGGTCAACCAATCAAAAACTTTTATCATGTCGGAGATAAACCAGGTGTATTATACGAGAGGATTAATGTAGTAAATTTAAGACTTGTAAAGTGCAACAGGTGATCACAGTAAATACTGGGTTTAGCTAAAGATGGCACTTTTAGTTAAAATTACAGGGTTTTTTTTTAAGCTTGTAGCTATTTGATGTAGTTTCTGGTTATGTAGTTTGACATAAATATGGATGGCCATTGAAACTTTGTTAAAACAAAATTTTGGTAGCCTTTGGAACAGTATTGTAATAGTTTATTTTTTTTATCATGTATTTAGCACTGTTTCTTTATCCAGCAAGACAGTTAAATCAAACCAAACTGTATTTTTAAAGTGGGACATCATAACAGCCATTTCAAACTATTTCAAAGAGGAATGGGGGGGGGGGCAAGGGTGTTAGGGCCCAGGACATAGATTCTATGCAGCATCTGTACATAGTATGTCTGTCGAACAGTTGAACTACACAGCAACCTTACAAAAAATGTATGCCTACACAGGAATTTATTTCCTATTCACTTTTGAACAAAATAAAACAGGAGATATTTTTTTAAAGGTAGTTTGTGCTTTTAATATTTTTTGATGAAATATTTCTTGCTCATGAACCATGGGCTGTCAGCAAGGTAAATCGGGGCTTGTCAGAGGCATGAACAAACTGACTGCTTCGATGCACATACTGCAAGTGGAAGGTAGAAAAGGAGGTATGCAAGTACACAAACAACAAAGATGTGCAATCTGGCATTGTACCATCAGTGAGAAGGGACAAGAGTCTTTTAAATGAGTGAATTATCTGAGGACAGGAAAGCACTGAAACTGCCACTATAGAACAAATGGCTAAGCACACTGACAAGGCTCTCTGGATGCAGAAACCAAGATCCAGACCCATGAAGTTTGGTTACAGGCAGGTTTAGCATGGTAATCAAAGCAAAGGTAAAGAAGGCAATAACTTTTGATGGCACATAGGTATAGATGATTGTCCCCATAAATAGTGCCAATAAGAATTTATTTCAGAGATATTGAAGAAAACCTTCCAAACACCAACCTTGTAGGGTGGGGCTTATAACTTAAGTTATGGCTTTGTAGGTGGAGTTCAAATAGCAATGTTGAAGACATAACAAAGACAATACCTGTACAAAGAAAAGAGTATGCGCTATTAATTACTAGTTACTTACAGATGCACACTCTTTCAGCAGGATCATGAAGTTAATGACCTCATTGCGGAGTTGAGGTGTTTTAATGCAGCTCTCCAATCGTAGCATCCAGCGATGAACAGCCTTTTCAAAAGGAAACAGAATGTTTTGTCAAAAGTGTAACTAGAGACAGTGTAAATAAAAAGAGATGAGTCACTGTGGACTGAATGAGAATATCACTAACATGACAGGTTGCAGCAACAATTGAGCTACATAATGGACATCTTCAGAAAAATATTGATGTAAATGCAGTCACTGTACATCCAAAGAAAATGAGTCAGTTTATGTGATGATCTGGACAGTCTCTCCATGCTTTGTTATTTTTTTAACTATTGGCACAATTCTGTTATCATTAGTAGTTTGTGTATCCTTGGTTTCTTATTTCAGCTACTGTTTTTTAGTCTCTCCCTGTCATGTTGGCCCCTTCAGGGCAGAAAGAACAAACCCATGTGCACAATGATGTTGTGCATTTATTATCAAAAGAATAACACACAGTGCTCCAAACAGACTGTCACGCCTCGCCGGTCATCTGCGGCGCCAGCTGCACGCACACCTGCACCTCATCAGCGGCGAGGGATTTAAGCCGCCTCGCCCTGGGCTTCGGCCTGAAGCCGTCAGTCTTCACTCGCTTCCCTTGCTGTAAGGAATCCCAACCGCTCAGCAAACATTCAAGTAAGAATCTCTTACCTCCTTCTTCTCCTAGTCTGCTCCCCTGTGCACAGGTGGATTTCCCGGCGGCGGACCACTCCTCTCCGTCTCCGTTCCCTCGCTGCTGCACCAGGCGCTCCAGGTCGCTGTCTTCCGGGCTTCGCCCTTGTTGTGCCAGCCACCTGCCATTTCCAAGTAAGCCAGTTATCATTACCATATTTCCTGTGTTGGTGTGGTGCCTGTTACCCTTCTCCCTCTGCTTCTCCCATAGGGTTGTCCGGCTGTACGGCCTCCTGCCTCCGTGCCCGACGCAGACGCCACCACCAACACATTTACATCTCGCAGACACACATTCATACACACTTGTTGTTAATAAAGCTATTAGATCTACCCCGAGCCTGTGTGTGTGTGTCTCCTGAGCCATGCACTATGTCAGTACGGCTTCAGCAGAGCGGCTCGGCAGACGGCGGGCTCACACGCCGACTTTCCACCCTCGAGGCTCGGGTGGACCTAATAGCCCACCAGCAACAGGTGATTTTAAATCAATTGACCATCATTACTAACCGATTGGACCGCTTGGACCCCCAACAGCCGTTCCCCCCGGCTCGTCAGGGCGGCGCAGCTCCTGCTGCTCCAGCGGCCGTCCAGCCTGCTCCGGTAGCACCGGTTCGGCTCACACCCATTCTGACCCCCGCCCGCTTTAGCGGTAAGCTCGGCGGAGCACGGGGGTTTATAATGCAATGTGAGACCGTGTTCCACCGTGTGCCCGGAGATTTTCCCTCAGACCATAGCCGAATTGGCTACATAGGGAATCTCCTGGAGGGGCGAGCGCTTACTTGGGCTTACTCCGTGATGGCGAAACCCAGTTACGCCACCCTCACCCTCATTGTCAGACGAACATGAAGCTGGTCCGCTTGTTACAGACTCGTGGTTCTGGTCACGCGACCCGGTCAAACCATAATTCCATTATTGCGGTGTTGCGCTTCCATGATTGCGGTTTTGGCGAACGAGTTTTCAAAACAAATAAGAACAGTAATAAGAAAAAAAGACTAGTGAACGCCTGTGTGTCACCCAGCCTTACACAAAACAGCTTTCGAACTTTTGTGCTTCAATTGGCTGGCTGTATTCGCAGCCATTGGTAGGCGGGTCCTTCTTGCTAGGTTTTCAGTTATTGGTTCTTCAAGGTTTCAGAAACCCAATTCAAGGCTCTTATTAGTCGAATGAGAGGTCAATCACATCTAAACCAATCAAAGCACTCCTTTGGATTTCTGTTCGCGGCTGTGTCGGTAGTGGAAGAACGGAAATGCAGGTGTTTTGGGGGGTTTTTCAGTGCCTCCCAGGACGCACAGTGTGCGTCCTAGGACGCCCTAGGACGCAGAGACGTGCCCGCCCGCGGTACACCGAAGTGCAACAGGTTAATGGACCAGAGTTCATTCAATTCTCCCATGATGGGAGACAATTGGTTCCCTTTCATGTCAGTCAAGTTTTCCCCCTGAAAAAACTACTCAGTTTAAGTGAGGAACGCCGTAGTTCAGGCAGTGTTCTTTCTGAAAGTTTGTCTAAGTTATCTGTCTGTCCTGCCTTGAATTCTCTCTTTCCTTTGTAAAGTGGCCTTCTATGAGCCCTGATCTAAATCCTATTGAACATCTTTGGAAGGAGCTGAAATATGCCGTCTGGAGAAGGCATTTTCTCCTGCTCCTGAGTTTCCTTCCAGGGTCGTCGAAGAGGAGCCACCATCACTAGGGGTCTCTGTGGATCCGGTCTCGCCGCCTGACGACGTAGCAGGTCCAGCTCCCCTGCTGTCTGAGGCCATCATGTGGTCCCTTCGCAGGCTGTATCTCCGTGGGTGTGGCACACTGGCTTTGGATCCTTGTGGGGGCTACGCCCCAGGATCAGTCCAACATGGGTGCTGTGCTCCTGTACGGACCTGTCATGGATGCCACGTTCCAATGCGGGGTCCACCACGGGTGCTGCGGAGCTCCAGCCGGAGTCCACCGTGGGTGCTGCGGAGCTCCAGCCGGGAGCCACCGTGGGTGCTGTGGAGCTCCAGCCGGGAGCCACCGCGGGTGCTGCGGAGCTCCAGCTGGAGTCCACCGCGAATGTTGCAGAGCTCCAGTCGGGGTCCACTGCGGGTGCAGCGTTGGCCCTGTCGGGGTCCACCGAGGGTGCAGCATTTGCCCAGTCGGGGTCCACCACAGGTGCAGCCTGTGCGTGTCCATACCACCTCAACTGGCTCCTTTCAATGTAGAGGAGCAACGGTTGTACTCTAAGCCTCTCCTGGATAACTGAGCTCCTCACCCTATCTATAAGGGTGAGTCCAGCAATCCTACAAAGAAAGGTCATTTCAGCTGCTTGTATCCGCAATCTCATTCTTTCGGTCATTACCCAAAAGTGTGTGGGGTGTATGGAGTGTTAGGGAGGGATAGTACCTCTGATGGGGCAACAGTCGCACCTCCGGGTAGTCGGACTGCTTTGGTTCCCACTTGGCACTCAACTCTCACCTGTGGCTCCAAGTAGCTGTTTGCATGCAACAGCGGCCACACCCCGGTAAACTGCTTAGACTGGCGGGTGAAACCAGGTGAGGGTAGCCGATGGGTTTGAAAACCTCTGTGAAGTAGGGCTTGTCTACTTAAGCATGCGTAGACTGGACCCAGCAGACTGCGTGCCTTTACCTTTAACATGCTTGTCTATAATTTTCTTTCTAATCTCCTGAGACAACTCTCTCCTTTGCTTCCTCTGGTCCATGTTTAGTGTGGTACTCACCATGTCACCAAACAGCACAGTGACTACTTGTCACCCTTTAAATAGGCCGACTGACTGATTACAAGTTTGTAGACAGCTGTGATGTTAATTAGAGGACACATCTTGGTTGAACATGTCCCTATGGTCACATTATTTTCATTCTTTTCTAGGGGTACCATCATTTTTGTCCAGGCCTGTTTCATGAGTTTGTTTTTTAAAGTAATTCTGTTGAGCCACAATTCAAAAGCATTGTCTGATTTTCATTGGTTAATTTTCATAGAATTTTTATTTATTACCACTTTTGTCAGATTCAAGTTGTTTCTGTGACCATTATGGTTTTTTCTTTCATTAACAGAGGGGTACCAACAATTTTGTCCATGGCTGTACATGTCAGTCAATACCTATTATTAGCGTGACGAACTGGCGCCCGGACGTCCTCTCCCTAATCCGGGGATGTATAAACAACAGTCCATTGTTCTGGTTATCCCCCAGGGGCTCTCTGTCCATATGTGAATGGTCCTCTGCTTCCTCCAGACCTGCTGAGTGTGAGGAATGTCCGTGTAGAGTGTGGTGGGTCACCACAATCCATGCTTTTAGAACTTCATGCCATGACCATTGTAATGTGCTGTATCTCGGGATCAGTCGGGCTTCCATTGCCCGCGTACAGGTTCTCACTAGATTTTTAACTGGCACACGTAAGCAAGAGCATGCTACTCCAATTTTAGCTTCTCTTCACTGGCTCCCTGTATGCTTTCTGATTCCTTTTAAAATCCTTTTATTTGTTTTACGTGTTTGATGGGTCACCCCCTCTATACCTTGAAAACCCGCTCCATCCCCACACCCTGTCATGTGCCTAAGACATGGGGTAAGCTCAGAGGTGATCGTGCCTTTTCAGCTGTGGCTACAAAGCTGTGGAATGAATTGCCGTTAAACATTAATCTGACTCCTTCACTTGCTGTTTTTACATCTCATTTAAAAATGCACTTTTACTTCCTGGCTTTTGACCCAGGGAGAGATGTTGACTTTTATTCTATTTGTTTTTCTTTTTCTTACCTACTGTATTTCTTTTACCTCATTTTATTCCTATGTATTTTTTATTTTGTTCTGTGTACAGCTGTTTGGTCAGCTTGCTGTTTTAAAGTGTTTTATAAATAAAATTGGGTTGGATTGGATCGTCCCAGTCTCACCTGCAATATACAGTAGAGAGCAAGTTCTCATTTTTGATTTGGTGACTGAAGTCACCATTATTTTTATTTTTTATTTTTTTTTTTCTCTCGGCGCCACACCAGTCGGCTGCCTTTTGCAACAGCGGCTCGATTCCGAGTCTTTTTCCCTTCCTCTCTCTTTTGATCCGTCTTTTTTTTTCACCCCACTTATATCACGGACACACAGATCGTCCTAAATGTCTCCTGAGCCGGTGGACGGAGCCACTGTTTATAGCAGGATACGATACAGCAGAGAACAGCTGCTAGCATTCAACCGCCACCCGGTCCCATTGGAAAAACTCGACATACCGAGAGAACTGAGGCGAAAACGCCGCGGCTGCCGGGCTGGAGTAAGGCGGAGGACAAAAAATATAAGGTACAGACCCTCCCTTCCATCTGTTGTCATGGGAAATGTACGGTCGATACTGGGAAAGTTAGATGAGCTAGCGGCTATCTCCCGTTATGATAGCACATACCGGGAGTGCTCTCTCCTTTTGTTTACTGAGACGTGGCTAACTGAACTAGCAGCAGATGCTAACATTGAGCTGGAGGGTTTTCACATGATACGAGCTGACCGAACACCAGACAGTGGCAAGGCTAGGGGCGGTGGAGTGATAATGTATGTTAACAACAACTGGTGCAGACCGGGACATATCACTGTTAAACAACGACACTGCAGCAAAGACATTGAGTTGCTAGCTGTTAGCATGAGGCCTACATATCTCCCGAGAGAACACTCACACGTGATCTGCATTGTTGTTTATGCAAATCCGACGGCGAACGCTGGGACAGCACGTGACGTCATCCATTCAGTAACCAGCAGGCTGCAGACAGAACACCCAGATGCTCTTCTCCTCATCTCAGGCGATTTCAACCATGTTTCACTGTCTCCCATTCTACCCACGTTCACCCAGTATGTCACATGCCACACTAGAGACAATAAAACACTGGATTTATTCTACGCAAACACTAAGGAGGCATACACCTCATCACAACTCCCCCCACTCGGGAGATCGGATCACAACTTGGTTCATCTCCGACCGGTGTACAAACCCCTAGTGCACAGACAACCTCCGGCCATGCACACTGTGGAGTTATGGTCTGAGGAGACAATGGACACCCTAAAGGGCTGTTTTGAAGCCACCGCCTGGAAGCAGCTCTGCGATCCACATGGTGAGGACATCGATGGCCTCATTCACACCTTCACGGGCTACCTCAGCTTCTGTGTGGACAAATCCGTTCCCACCAAGACCATACGGCGTCACTCAAACAACAAACCCTGGATCAACCCTGAGATAAAAACACTTCTGAGAGAGAAGAAGAGGATCTTCAGGTCAGGGAACAGGGAGATGCTGAAGTCCGTACAGAGGGAGCTGAGGAGAAAGATCAGAGAAGGCAAGGACAGCTTCAGGAAGAAGATGGAGGACAAGCTGCAACAGAGCGACATCAGCGGGGTCTGGAGAAACCTCAAAACCATCTCGGGGCTCCAGAATACCTCCCCCCAGGCCACAGGGGGCAGGGAGTGGGCGAACAACCTGAATCTGTTTTTCAATAGATTTGACCAACCGCCCTCCCCCCTGACTGCACAACAACCACTGCTGCCTCTAAAGAAATCAAGTCCTGCTGCCCACTCCCCACTCCACCAACACCCCCCCACTCCCAACACACAGCCCCCCATCCTGACCCTGACCAGGACCCAGGTGAGGACGGAGCTGAGGAAGATCAAGGCGAGGAAGGCGCCGGGACCGGACGGCATCAGCGCAAAGCTCCTCAAGTCCTGTGCAGACCAGCTGTGTGGGATTGTGACGTATATCTTCAACATGAGCCTGAAACTGGGGAGGGTACCACAGCTGTGGAAAACATCTTGTGTGGTACCTGTACCAAAAACTTCCCACCCCAAAGACCTGAACAGCTACAGACCGGTGGCCTTGACGTCCCACTTGATGAAGACCCTGGAGAGACTGCTCCTTGCTCACCTCCGCCCCCTGGTGGAACCAGCGATGGATCCACTCCAGTTCGCCTACCAGCATGGCATTGGGGTGGAGGATGCGGTGATCTTCCTCCTTCACCGTTCTCTGTCTCACCTGGAGAAGCCCGGGAATATGGTGAGGATCATGTTCTTTGACTTCTCCAGTGCTTTCAACACCATCCAACCGATGATCCTGAAGGACAAGCTGCTGCGCGCAGGGGTGGACCAGCACCTGTCATCATGGATCCTGGACTACCTCACGAACCGGCCTCAGTTTGTGAGAACCCGGGACTGTGTGTCCGACACGATCATCAGTAGCACGGGGGCCCCCCAGGGAACGGTGCTGGCTCCCTTCCTGTTCACTCTTTATACTGCGGACTTCTCACACAACACAACACACTGCCATCTACAGAAGTTCTCTGATGACTCTGCGATCGTTGGCCTCATCTCCAATGGAGATGAAGCTGAGTACAGAGGGCTTATCCAGGACTTCGTGGACTGGTGCCATCGGAACTGCCTCCAGATCAACGCGAGGAAAACTAAGGAGCTGGTGGTGGACTGCCGCAGGCATGGGCAGCCCCTCACAGTACCAGTAAATATACAGGGAACAGACATCGAGATGGTGACATCCTATAAGTACCTGGGTATTCATCTGAACAATAAACTAGACTGGTCACACAATACTGATGCACTCTACAAGAAGGGACAGCGCAGGCTGTTCCTGCTGAGGAGACTCAGGTCTTTTGGTGTACAAGGGGCGCTGCTGAAGTCATTCTATGACACGGTGGTGGCATCAGCCATCACTTTTGGAGTGGTCTGCTGGGGCAGTGGCATTACTGCAGCCGATAGGAAGAGACTGAACAAACTGATTAAGAAAGCTAGCTCTGTCCTGGGGCAGCGCCTTGATCCGATGGAGGAGATAGGAGAGAGAAGGACGGTGGCTAAACTGTCATCTCTGCTGGAGTCCGAGTTCCACCCTATGCAGGACATACTGAATGCACTGAGGAGCTCATTTAGCAGCAGACTACATCATCCCAGGTGCACAACCGAGAGGTTTCGTAGGTCCTTCCTACCAACGGCTGTCAGACTGTACAACCTAAGCAGGGCTGCTCGCAGAGATAGCAAAAGACGTAACAAACTAATAGTTTTTTGAATGCAAAAGATGCAATAGACTTACACAATGGTCCCCTCCGGCATACAACTAGGAACTTACCGGTCGCTATGGAGGGTGAGAATATGTATGGGCACATAATCATACCATGTAGGATAACTAAGTAGACGGTTATGCTGTTTCATTCCATCTAGCAACAATGCTCTGCACTGTGTGTGTTTATATATTTACATATTTATTCCATCTAGCTACAATGCTCCGTACTGTGGGTGTTTATATATTTACATATTTATTCCATCTAGCTACAATGCTCAGCACTGTGTGTTCATATATTCATATATTTATTCCATCCAGCTACAATGCTCTGCACTGTGTGTCTGTGTGTGTGTGTATATATATATATTTTATAGTAATACGTACATATGTATATTAGCTGCTCTTGCTTGCTTGTTTTTTTTTTTGTTTTTTTTTTCTTGCCTTCTGATTGTTGCTCTGAGTGTTGCTATCCCTGTGCTGTTGCAATCCTGGAATTTCCCCGTTGTGGGACTAATAAAGGCTTATCTTATCTTATCTTAAGTGGGTGAATCAAGGTGGTACTCAAAAAGGGGGTCGGTTAAAAAAATTCAAATCTCATAAACTTATTACAATTTTAAAAAAATAGTATAATTTTTTTCCACTGCTACAGTATAGCTTGCAATGTCGAATGCATTTCTAAATTTTCAGCTGCTGTGAGTATTTGCAGCTCATTTCTCTATTTGAGAGTGTTGTGATTTTTTGGAGCATATACTTGTTGTCATTTTGATGCTTTCTTAATTTGGTTTTCTTTTGTCCATTTAAGATAAGATAAGGTTAGCCTTTATTAGTCCCACAATGGGGAAATTCCAGGATTGCAGCAGCAAAGGGATAGCAGCACTCAGAGCAATAGTTAATAAGAATAAGATATGAATTGGTTAGCCAGAGCAATAAATAGATATACAGTACATATGTACACAGTTACGGTATATACACAGTGCAGGAGCATTGCAGCTAGATGGTATCAACAGCATTACAGTTAGTTAAATTACCCAGCAAAATATAAATATAGACCCAGACAGACCAGGCATTTGCAGGTTTTTTCTTAACTTGCAATACGTTTGAGCTCTTGGGCCCAGTTTTGCATTGCACCTGTACAGTGCATCAGTGGTCAGTGACTGCCTGTACAGTCAGCGTTCAATACCAGTCCAACTGGTTATTTTACATACTAACAGTTCCCTCCTCAGCTGACCCTGTTTTGAGTAGCTCCTCACTTCATTCACCTTTTAGTCACCTACCTTGCCTCTCCAAACTGGGAACATGCTTACAACCCTGCAATGCAGGTAAAACTGACTATTCATATGTACTTTGCACAGGAAGTGTAAAGTACTTGCAGTAAGTACTGGATAAATAATACAAGCATGATAATTTAATTTAGTTTTAGTCTATTATATATCAAACTTTGTTCCATTTTAGTTAACTTAAAAAAGTGGATAATCAAATGTGCTACAAATAGGGATGGGCGTATATATACTCAAGTATTGATACTTCGATACCAACAGGTCGATACTTTGGAGTTGATAGTTTTTTAAATATCGTGATACCACCATGTAAATACAAAACGTGCAATTTGTTTTCACTTCTGAGAGTTTTAGGCATTAAATTCATGTGTGAAAACTGGTAAAACAAAAAACCAGCCAAGGCATATTTTAGCGATGGTCTGCTGTGTCACATGATTATGGCAGCCTATCAGATGTCAGAGCCGAAGACTCACTGTGCACTGATAGCCTCCAGTCAAGCAGTCACTAATGACTCCAGCGCAGAGCTCAGCAGCATCGTGGGCAGCTGAAGTATTGTTTATGAAATGTTACACTATTCATTAAAATTCTATGGTGAGACCAAGCAGTATAATTTAAAAAAAAATAAGCACCATTTAAGTTTGTGAAATAATAGTGTAAAATAAAATAAATAAATCATGAAATAAAAACAAAAAAAATGCATTGTGAAAAAAAAAATTACACATATACGTATGCTGTTTGGTATTACCATAGAATTTGGATGAATGGTGAAACATTTCAGAAGTAAAAAATACTTGAATCCAGTTGACTTGACTGAGCTTTCCTACAGCATACTGACCCGCCTGGATGACTGAGAATCTTCACCAAATTAAGAGATTGAATTAATTTTGTATTAATTTTAAGTCTTAATTATTTTTATAATTGACTTATATTTCATTTTATTTACTTTGGTCATTGTTCTGTTTTATTATCATTTTATAAGCATTTCTTTCAAGTATTTATGTTCATGAGTTTTATTCATATTTCATATTGCCCTTGCAATAAAGTTGTTAATGAAACTGCAATCATGTGATTTTCCTTTAAGGGGCAAAAAGTATCGTATCGAAGAAAAAAGTCCCAAAAAATAAGAACCTTAAATATAAAAGAGCACACTGGGTAATTGAGTGGAGGTAAAACTTACCACAGAGATCACTCCATGTTACCATTTTCATCGTAATAACTAATAAACAGTAACGAGAAGAAATCTTTACATTTTTTCAGTTTTGGAAAGCATATTGTTGGTTTCCAGATACTGACCTCTCTGCTGTTTGTTTCACTGTTTTGGTGAAAAACACATCGTCCATAATTTGCCCACATCTCTGCATATGGAAACCACTGTGTTTGCAGGTATTTGGAGATGCTGTTACTGCCAGTTATTGCATCCAGCCTTATTGTGACCTCCTTGCCCTCTTGGCAAAGTCAGTTTCCTGTATACCAAAGAAAATAAATGAATGGGCATGCGCGCACACACACATGCACAGACACACACACACAAATCAGCCAGCCTGCTGTCATTTTAATAACACATTGAATATTTTCTTTATGAGGTTCATCCCTGGACTTTTAAAACATTTTTTTAATACAAACTTTAAATGTAAGGTACCTTACAAAAGCGTCAGAACACCACCACATTTGTTGTTTTAGCAAATTTTAATACAGTAGGTGTCTATATTTACTTCAGATACAACCACAAAGTATGGCAAATACGCATGTCAAAAAAAAGAAAATCTATTCGTGATCAAGTTTGTTTTTTTTTCCTTCTGTGGAAGGGTCAACTTAGGATCATAATGAAGTTGCAAGGATTTTAAGCAGGCCCTTACTAGATCTCTTCTGGTCTCTCAAATAAGACACTCAGAGGAACTGCATCAGATTTTTATTTATTTATTTTTTTATCCTTCCACTTTCATTTTTGTCCTTGGCCTCTCTCGATTCTTTAAATTTCAAATGAAAACGGTCAACCAATCAAAAACTTTTATCATGTCGGAGATAAACCAGGTGTATTATACGAGAGGATTAATGTAGTAAATTTAAGACTTGTAAAGTGCAACAGGTGATCACAGTAAATACTGGGTTTAGCTAAAGATGGCACTTTTAGTTAAAATTACAGGGTTTTTTTTTAAGCTTGTAGCTATTTGATGTAGTTTCTGGTTATGTAGTTTGACATAAATATGGATGGCCATTGAAACTTTGTTAAAACAAAATTTTGGTAGCCTTTGGAACAGTATTGTAATAGTTTATTTTTTTATCATGTATTTAGCACTGTTTCTTTATCCAGCAAGACAGTTAAATCAAACCAAACTGTATTTTTAAAGTGGGACATCATAACAGCCATTTCAAACTATTTCAAAGAGGAATGGGGGGGGCCAAGGGTGTTAGGGCCCAGGACATAGATTCTATACAGCATCTGTACATAGTATGTCTGTCGAACAGTTGAACTACACAGCAACCTTACAAAAAATGTATGCCTACACAGGAATTTATTTCCTATTCACTTTTGAACAAAATAAAACAGGAGATATTTTTTTTCAAGGTAGTTTGTGCTTTTAATATTTTTTGATGAAATATTTCTTGCTCATGAACCATGGGCTGTCAGCAAGGTAAATCGGGGCTTGTCAGAGGCATGAACAAACTGACTGCTTCGATGCACATACTGTAAGTGGAAGGTAGAAAAGGAGGTATGCAAGTACACAAACAACAAAGATGTGCAATCTGGCATTGTACCATCAGTGAGAAGGGACAAGAGTCTTTTAAATGAGTGAATTATTTGAGGACAGGAACGCACTGAAACTGCCAATATAGAACAAATGGCTAAGCACACTGACAAGGCTCTCTGGATGCAGAAACCAAGATCCAGACCCATGAAGTTTGGTTACAGGCAGGTTTAGCATGGTAATCAAAGCAAAGGTAAAGAAGGCAATAACTTTTGATGGCACATAGGTATAGATGATTGTCCCCATAAATAGTGCCAATAAGAATTTATTTCAGAGATATTGAAGAAAACCTTCCAAACACCAACCTTGTAGGGTGGGGCTTATAACTTAAGTTATGGCTTTGTAGGTGGAGTTCAAATAGCAATGTTGAAGACATAACAAAGACAATACCTGTACAAAGAAAAGAGTATGCGCTATTAATTACTAGTTACTTACAGATGCACACTCTTTCAGCAGGATCATGAAGTTAATGACCTCATTGCGGAGTTGAGGTGTTTTAATGCAGCTCTCCAATCGTAGCATCCAGCGATGAACAGCCTTTTCAAAAGGAAACAGAATGTTTTGTCAAAAGTGTAACTAGAGACAGTGTAAATAAAAAGAGATGAGTCACTGTGGACTGAATGAGAATATCACTAACATGACAGGTTGCAGCAACAATTGAGCTACATAATGGACATCTTCAGAAAAATATTGATGTAAATGCAGTCACTGTACATCCAAAGAAAATGAGTCAGTTTATGTGATGATCTGGACAGTCTCTCCATGCTTTGTTATTTTTTTAACTATTGGCACAATTCTGTTATCATTAGTAGTTTGTGTATCCTTGGTTTCTTATTTCAGCTACTGTTTTTTAGTCTCTCCCTGTCATGTTGGCCCCTTCAGGGCAGAAAGAACAAACCCATGTGCACAATGATGTTGTGCATTTATTATCAAAAGAATAACACACAGTGCTCCAAACAGACTGTCACGCCTCGCCGGTCATCTGCGGCGCCAGCTGCACGCACACCTGCACCTCATCAGCGGCGAGGGATTTAAGCCGCCTCGCCCTGGGCTTCGGCCTGAAGCCGTCAGTCTTCACTCGCTTCCCTTGCTGTAAGGAATCCCAACCGCTCAGCAAACATTCAAGTAAGAATCTCTTACCTCCTTCTTCTCCTAGTCTGCTCCCCTGTGCACAGGTGGATTTCCCGGCGGCGGACCACTCCTCTCCGTCTCCGTTCCCTCGCTGCTGCACCAGGCGCTCCAGGTCGCTGTCTTCCGGGCTTCGCCCTTGTTGTGCCAGCCACCTGCCATTTCCAAGTAAGCCAGTTATCATTACCATATTTCCTGTGTTGGTGTGGTGCCTGTTACCCTTCTCCCTCTGCTTCTCCCATAGGGTTGTCCGGCTGTATGGCCTCCTGCCTCCGTGCCCGACGCAGACGCCACCACCAACACATTTACATCTCGCAGACACACATTCATACACACTTGTTGTTAATAAAGCTATTAGATCTACCCCGAGCCTGTGTGTGTGTGTCTCCTGAGCCATGCACTATGTCAGTACGGCTTCAGCAGAGCGGCTCGGCAGACGGCGGGCTCACACGCCGACTTTCCACCCTCGAGGCTCGGGTGGACCTAATAGCCCACCAGCAACAGGTGATTTTAAATCAATCAACCAATTCGTGAGACTGTTCCTGGAGGTCTTTGATCATTCTCGTACAGAGAGCGTTCAGGTCGACCGGCTTCTCAGCCTTCAGCAGGGAAGCCGGTCGGCAGCTGATTACGCGATCGACTTCCGGGTAGCGGCGGAGGAGGTTGGCTGGGGAGAACGTTCTCTCGGCGGCATCTTCCTCCGCAGTCTCAGTGATGGTCTGAGGGACGAACTGGCTGGACGGGACATCCCGGAGACTTTAGCGGAGCTAACGTCCCTAGCCATCAGCTTGGATAACAGGTTGCGCGAGCGCACCTCGGAGCGGAAGTCGTCTTCTTCTCGCCCTCGTGGTGCCTCGTGGTGCCTGTCCCAAGCTCGCCCCCTGGCGATGCCGCCACCATCGCGCTCCGAGGAGTCGGAGCCGATGGTGACGGGCTGGACAAAGCTCCCTCCTGCGGAGAAACAACGCCGCCGTGAGTTGGGTCTCTGCATGTATTGCGGAGACAGCCAACACACAGTGGAGCTTTGCCCACAGAAGCCAAACGGGGAGGTCCGCGAGTCACTGTAGGGGGCCTCGCGGACGTCAATCGGTTAAATCCCCTCTCCCAATTGAAGCTGCCCGTCCGGTTTTGTCACAACACCACTGGGCACCTCACCCACACACTGGTGGATTCGGGCGCGGAGGGCAGTTTTATTTCACAAAGCCTGGCTACCCGATTGGGCATCCATTGCCAAGTCCTCAAATCCCCTCTCGCCCTGGTCAACCTCTCCCATGTCTCCCTGGGGAGAGTTACACACCAGACCGTCCCTGTCCCTGTGATCATCTCTGGGAACCACCGGGAGGAAATCATTTTCTACGTCCTCCCCAACTCTGTGTCGCCCGTCATCCTGGGATACCCCTGGCTTTGCCTCCATAACCCTGTCCTGGATTGGAAGTCCGCCAGGGTATCGGCATGGAGTTCCTTCTGCATGAGCACCTGCCTGCAATCCGCTGCCTGCTCTCCGTCCTCTTCTCTAACTCCTAAGGACGCCGCGCTCCCGGATCTCTCCCTGGTGCCATCAGAATTTCACGACCTGGGTATGGTATTCAGCAAGTCCAAGGCGATGTCTCTTCCTCCACACAGGCCCTACGACTGCGCGATAAACATCCGCCAGGGGGCACCCTTGCCCTCTGGGCGACTCTACAGCCTGTCGGCGCCGGAGAAGGAGGCTATGAATTCCTACCTCAAGGAATCGCTGAGTGCTGGAATTATCCGTCCCTCGTCATCGCCATTAGGCGCAGGATTCTTCTTCGTGGGCAAGAAGGACGGTTCCCTCCATCCTTGTATCGACTATCGTGCCCTGAATGATATCACGGAGAAGGATCGCTACACCCTGCCACTAATGGACACCGCCTTCCACTCCCTCCAGGGGGCGACTTGGTTCACCAGCTGGATTTACGCAGCGCATACCACCTCGTCCGGATCCGGGAGGGAGATGAGTGGAAGACAGCCTTCCGTACCCCGAACGGCCACTTCGAGTACTTGGTGATGCTGTTCAGGTTGACCAATGCTCCAGCCGTCTTTCAGCGCCTAATAAATGACGTCCTCCGGGATTTCATCGGCCTGTTCGTGTTCGTCTACCTGGATGACATCCTCATCTTCTCCAAATCCAGGGACGAGCACCAGGGCCATGTGAGGCGGGTCCTCCAAAGGCTGCTGGAGAACCAGTTATATGTGAAGGCAGAAAAGTGTGAATTCTACGCTAAAACTACGTCCTTCCTCGGGTTCGTCATCTCCCAAGACCAGGTGCTTCCAGACCCAGTGAAGGTGAAAGCGGTGGTGGAATGGCCCACACCTACATCAAGGAAACAGGTGCAACAATTTATTGGGTTCGCAAACTTCTACCGCCGCTTCATCCCGAATTTTGGCACCGTCGTCGGCCCTCTGACCCACCTCACGTCCCCTAAGGTCCCGTTCCGGTGGACCGAAGAGGCCGCAGCTGCTTTCCAGGCGCTGAAGGCGGAGTTCTCCTCCTCCCGGGTCCTCAGCCAAGTCGACCCCTCGCTGCAATGCATCGTGGAGGTGGATGCTTCGGACACGGGGGTGGGGGCGGTTCTATCTCAGCGGTCGCCTGATGACGGAGTCAAACGGCCCTGCGCTTTCTTCTCCCGGCGCTTGTCCCCGGCGGAACGGAACTACGACGTGGGGGACAGAGAGCTCCTCGCCATCAAGCTTGCGCTGCAGGAGTGGCGCCACTGGCTAGAGGGGGCGGACCTGCCGTTCGTGGTCCTGACTGACCACAAGAACTTGGAATACTTAAGATCTGCCAAGCGTCTGAACGCCCTCCAGGCACGTTGGTCCTTGTTCTTTGCCAGGTTCCGCTTTAACATCACCTTCAGGCCTGGCTCCAAGAACGGCCTGCCCGACGCCCTCTCTAGGCAATTTGCCCCTGAGGCGTCTGAGGACGCAGTCCATACCATCCTGCCCAGGTCGTGCATCGTGGGAGCCGTCACTTGGGACATAGAAAGTAAGATCCGGAAGGCGCAAGAATCGGAACCTGACCCTGGCGGCGGACCGGAGGGGAGGCTTTTTGTGCCACCCACGGTCCGGGGGGAGGTCATCCACCGGCTGCACACATCTAAGCTCACCTGCCACCCTGGTTCCTCCCGGATGATCGACCTTCTCCAACGGTCCTTCTGGTGGCCGGGCCTGCGGAAGGACGCTGCCCGCTACGCCCGGGCCTGCCCTGTATGTGCCACCAGTAAATCAGGTAATGCCCCTCCAGCGGGTTTGCTCCAGCCTCTGCCCGTCCCTGGCAGGCCCTGGTCGCATATCGCCCTGGATTTCGTCACCGGACTCCCAGTCTCTAACACCTTCGACGCTGTCCTGACCATCATAGACCGTTTCTCCAAGGCGGCGCACTTCATCCCGCTACGCGGTCTTCCATCTGCCCTGGAGACGGCGGACCTCCTAACCCAACACGTGGTCAGGCTGCACGGGATTCCGGTGGACGTGGTCTCGGACCGGGGGCCCCAATTTTCCTCAGAGGTTTGGAGGTCCTTTTGCAATGCCCTGGGAGCCAAGGTAAGCCTCTCCTCCGGCCATCACCCCCAAACCAACGGGCAGTGTGAGCGGCCCAACCAGGAGCTGGAGGCTGCGCTCCGCTGCGTCACTGCGTCCAAGCCTGCGTCCTGGAGTAACCACCTCGCCTGGGTTGAGTACGCCCACAACACCGCCCGCTCTTCTGCCACTGGGATGTCCCCCTTTAAGGCGTCCCTGGGCTACGACCCCCCTCTGTTCCCAGCGCAGGAGAATGAGGTAACTGTCCCCTCAGTTCGGGCGCACCTCAGGCGGTGCCGTTCCATCTGGGCGTCAGCGCGCAATGCGCTTTTACGCACGGCGGAGCGCAACAAATCCACGGCGGACCGGCACAGAAGACCTGCCCCAGCGTACCAGGTGGGCCAGCGTGTCTATGTGTCAACCCAGGACGTCATTTTAAAGGGTGAGAGGAGGAAGCTGGCACAGCGTTTTATGGGCCCATACCCCATCACCAGGATTATCAACCCGGTGGCTGTACGTGTAGCTATTCCCCCCTCCCTCCGCATCCATTCCACCTTCCACGTATCCAAGGTGAAGCTGGCAGCCTCCGACCCCCTTTGCCCTCCTCCTGCTGCGCAGCCCGCGCCCCGGATGATTGATGGTCATCCGGCCTGGCCCGTCTCTTCTATCCTGGACTCCCGGCGCCGGGGTCGCGGGTTGCAGTACTTGGTGGACTGGGAGGGATATGGGCCTGAACATCGGCAATGGGTACCCTCGTCATTTGTGTTGGACCCGTCCCTCATTACTGAGTTCCACCGAGTGCACCCGGAGAAACCATTGCCAGGAGGCGCTGCTAGAGGGGGGAGTACTGTCATGCCTCGCCGCTCATCTGTGGTGCCAGCTGCACGCACACCTGCACCTCATCAGCGGCGAGGGATTTAAGCCGCCTCGCCCTGGGCTTTGGCCTGAAGCTGTCAGTCTTCACTCGCTTCCCTTGCTGTAAGGAATCCCAACCGCTCAGCAAACATTCAAGTAAGAATCTCTTACCTCCTTCTTCTCCTAGTCTGCTCCCCTGTGCACAGGTGGATTTCCCGGCGGCGGACCACTCCTCTCCGTCTCCGTTCCCTCGCTGCTGCACCGGGCGCTCCAGGTCGCTGTCTTCCGGGCTTTGCCCTTGCTGTGCCAGCCACCTGCCATTTCCAAGTAAGCCAGTTATCATTACCATATTTCCTGTGTTGGTGTGGTGCCTGTTACCCTTCTCCCTCTGCTTCTCCCTTAGGGTTGTCCGGCTGTACGGCCTCCTGCCTCCGTGCCCGACGCAGACGCCACCACCAACACATTTACATCTCGCAGACACACATTCATACACACTTGTTGTTAATAAAGCTATTAGATCTACCCCGAGCCTGCGTGTGTGTCTCCTGAGCCGTGCACTATGTCACAGACTAACTGGCGAGCAAAATAAAGAATTTACATTGTGCGCTCCTACAAACAAACTGGTGAGCGAGGAGAAAAATACAAGTGCTCCCCAAACTGACTGGTGAGCGTGGAGAAAAATACAAGCGCTCCCAAACTGACTGGTGAGCAAAATTAAAGAATAAACACAAAGTGCTCCAAAACATGCTGGTGAGCATCTAGGATTACTTACAGGGAGGTGTTTTGGTGGAGGAGAAGGCAGAACACACACACAATGAAACAGCAAAGAACAAATGAGCAGCCTGAGATTAAATAATAGGTGAGACAACAACATAAATGATAACAGGTGTGTGAGCTGAGCTGCAGGTGAGCAGATTGCAAAGCTGCTCACAGCTGATGGCAGACAGACTGTGAACAGCAAGTGGAAGTGTCTGGAGGGAGAGGGGCAAAAACAAAGACAAAGACCCAAACTAAACATATGAGCAGACACAATAATAATGACAGAAATGCAAAACTCAACAACAAATTAAGTCTGAGTTCAGAAATGGCCTTTGAGCTCAGACACATGACAGAGCCCCCCCCCCCTTCCAAGGGGTGGATTCCAGACACCCCCAGGTAACATCAAAAGAAAAAGAAAAAAACCTCACCCCCCACTCCCCTCACACACATACATGAGAACCACAACAATCTACCCAGGGCGGGTGGTGGGGGAAAAAAGGTCAGGAGGGAACAAAACAACCCCACTCAGGACACACACCTGAAAATACAGTGTTAGCAGCCCCCCCCCCCCCCCGGGCCCACAGAGTCCAAAAGTTCAGGGGGCTGGCCAGAGTCCAAGTCCCAATGGACGGCGAGGTAGAACAGGTCAGGTGGCCTGTCTAAGTCCCAGGCCAACCGGACGACCAGATGGTATGAATTGGGTGGCCTATTGGAAAATATGTTCCACCCGACCCGGTGGCTCAGTCTTTCTGGTGGCCAGCCTGAGTTCTTAAGCCACCAGGCCCGGAGAGGTGACCCAGGAGGCAGCTTTCCCCCAGGAAGACAACCTGATGGGAAGCAGGGCCGGGAGAGGGGGATCACGACGAAGTCTGGTGGTAAAAGAGGAAGGGGAACCCTGGCAGCATCTGGTGGAGGAGGGAGAAGGACCATGACGATGTCAGGCAGAGTAGGATGGGGGACCACGGCGGCGTCGGTGGTCTTGGACAGCATTAAAGATGCACCCAAGGGGGTCCCAGTCCGGGACATTGTACCACCCGCAGTGGGCCCTGGCTGGGCCAATGCTGCACCCGTGGAGGTCCTGGGCTTGAATGGAACCGCCACAGCAACCTCAACGGGAGGAGCTGGACCCTGGTCAACCTCTGGTAGTGAACCTGGGTTTTCAGAGACATCTGGCACTGTAGGATCCTCTCTGGCAACTCTGGGAGAGAGCTGAAACACAGCTCAAAGAGAAGGGTCAGAGTCTCCGGCAACGGTGGAGCCCAGCGAAGCGAGCTCAGGTGCAGCCGCCCACTGCACCTGCCCCCTCCCATACACCAAGAGCCAGGCAAGACTGCTCTAGGACTGAAAGGAGAAAAACAGAAGAGAGCACTTGCCTGAGCTCGAGCTCCACCGCCGTCCAGGACTCTGATGATCCAGGTGGTAATGGCTCTTCGGGTCCAGCCCTCAGGGGACCGAGCTTGGCCTCAGCCTCTGCTGTGGTGGCCTTTGCAGCAGGCATGATGGTGTGAGCAATCCAGGTTTCCCCCGGTGAAGTGGCCCACGTCGGTGGCTCATCTGGAGTGGGAGCTGAGGGTTGGTTCACCACTGGCACTGGAACTAGCCCCTCCACAGCTATGGGCTCCTCCTGCATCTGGTGGCCCAATCCCAAGGTCGGCACACACCCAGGGTCATAGGAGAGGGCACAGAGAGGGTTGGTGAACAATTGGTAATAGCAGCAGGTGGGGAAAGCTCAGGGGACTGCTCTTCCTGAGCCTCCCTACTGGGAACCAGGCAAGGCACATTATCATAATTTGAAGTTGAATGGAATAGCACTTGCTTGTTTTCCCAGCTCAGGATGTTGCCTGCTGCTGGATGTGAAGCATCGTCCCTCTCTGTGGCTCAGGTGAACTTGGACCCCTCAGTGGATTGTAGAGGAGCCACCCCCAAAGACGTGGAGGTGGGTGTTGTCAGGGAAAACCTGGGAGACCTCTTGGCAGTAGGAGGGTATGATGAGGCGATGGGCATGGCGGCAGGAGTAGAGAGAGGCTCTGTCGTGGGAGTTATTGGGCTCAATGTCCGGAAGATGGCTGCCGAAGAGGAGGTGGGCTTCCTCCAGTGGTCCGATGCAGGATGATGCTTTCACCATGGAGTTGGATCCTCCAGGATCACTGGCTCCTCCCACGTCCAGTGATTCCCTCCCGGGACCAGCGGGGATTTGGGGGAAACAGGAGAAACAGGTGGAGAAGCGGTAAAAGCAACTGATAATGGAGACCCAGTGAACTGTAAAATCTGAGTCTCTTCATCAGGAATCAGGCAAGCAACTGAAAGAGAGGGAGAGAGAGAGACTTTGACTTTTAAAAAAGGCTTTATTGCACATTCCGAAATTGCAAAAAGACCAATAGCACTTGTCCAAGTGTGTCACATCTCAAAAGTGCAAACGTAAGTCATCCCCCTGACCCACTGAACATAAAACATTCCCTACAGCCCATCTATCGATGAATGCCTCCAAATTGTCCACCATTTGATAGTAAGAGAACTCCACCCGGAGTCTGACCTTCAACAAGACCGTGAAAGCGGACACAGGATCCACATTGCCAGCATTGCTTGCCTGATTTTTCCTCGTCAGCCAGATGGCAAGCTTAGCAGTACTAGCGGCGCACACGTCCTCCACCACCCTTTGCAGCAGTCTGACAGATGTAATTTTGGCACTCCGCCTCAGTGTATCCATCGATGTGGTCGACATCCTCATGAGATGACCAAGCTTGGTACAGCGTGCCTCCCGCAAACAACTCCGCAGACTGACAGACTGCAGCACCTCAGCTTCGATGAATCGATTGAAAAACAGTGGTTCGTCGAACAGCCACATGCCCGGCGTCTCGTCACGGAAGCGGGCCACGTTGAAGACTCGCCATGCATGCAAAACGGACGTGTAAAAAGCAGATAGTCCAGTAAGGTCCACCTCCCCAGATGTCACGAGGAAGAGCTGCTTATCATAGCCCAAGCTACCAACTCTCCTCAAAAGCAGCTTAGCAGTGTCCATCCAGCAGGGTCCACATCCGTAAAGGAGTCGTTGTGCAGTTCGAAGCCTGAAGCTGGCGATCTTGGAATGTATGTCCACCAGGCCCTGTCCCCCCTCGGCCACAGGCAGGTAGAGAACTGGCGCACGGACTCAGTGGCGACCAGACCAAAAGAAGTCCACGATTGTCTTCTGAATCTCCTCCACGAGGCTCCTGGGCAGTGTCAAAGCCAGCAGCCTATGCCAGAGAGCCGAGGCAACCAGATTATTCGCGACCAGAACCCTGCCCCTATATGACAGCTGTGGTAGCAACCATTTCCATTTAGAAAAGCGAGCACACACCTTTTCCTTAACACCCTCCCAGTTCTTTCGTTCAAAAGCCTCCGAACCCAGAAAAACCCCAAACACTTTGAGACGGGCCGTCCCCCACTGAAGGCCGCTGGGTAGGCGAGGGACACCTTGACGCGACCAGTGGCCCACCAATAGACCCTCACTCTTGGCCCAATTAACCCGTGCAGAGGATGCCCTTTCATAAACTGTCAAAGTGTCCACCAGACGCTGCACATCCCCGTTGGAGGTGATGAAAACGTTGACGTCATCCGCATAAGCAGACAAGACAATCGGGCAGCCACAGCTTGATGGCCCCGGCAGAACCAGACCACCCAGCCGAGCGCGCAACCTGCACAGCAAAGGCTCAATAGCCAAGCTGTACAGCTGACCCGAGAGTGGACACCCCTGGCGTATTCCCCGGTGTACAGGGATTGGCCGACTCAGGCCCGCCCCCACCTTCACCAAACACTCAGCTCCAGTGTATAGCAGATTGACCCACCTCAAAAACATATTTCCCAAACCAAACCCCCTCAGGGTAGAAAACAAATAGGAATGGTCAACCCTATCAAAGGCCTTTTCCTGGTCCAAAGACACAATTCCAAACTGTAAGTCATGACATTTACTGAGCTGGAGAACGTCACGTATGAGGAAAACATTGTCCATAATGTTCCGGTCAGGAATACAATATGTTTGATCCCTATCCACGATCAAACCCAAGACAGTGTTCAGTCTGTTTGCCAGGGCCTTGGAAAGCACCTTGTAGTCCGTGCAAAGAAGAGCCACAGGCCTCCAGTTTTTCAGCAGGGCCAAGACCCCCTGCTTTGGCAACAGAGACAGCACTGCACGGCGGCAGGAGACAGGTAATGTTCCTTCCCTGTACCAGGCAGTCAGAATGTCATAGAAGTCCGGTCCAATAACAGTCCAAAAATGCTTAAAAAATTCTGAAGAAAGGCCATCAAGCCCAGGCGCGCGTCCCAGCGCCATCTGATTCACAGCCACAGTCAACTCATCCAAAGTCAGGGCACAGTCCAGAGCGGCCCTGTCGTCCTGGCCGAGCACCGGAAGGGCCTCGAAGAGCTGATTTTGAGATTCTTTGCAACACGTTCCTGCAGCAAACAGTAATCCACTGTATGGCGGCGCATCTCGGATGGGTCCGTAGTCAGGCGACCATCCGGGAGTGTCAAGCAAGCCATCAACTTCTTTTCCGCAGTAGACTTTTCCAAACTGAAGAAGAAGGACGTTGGTGCATCCATGTCCTGCAGGCGAGTGAAGTGCGACCTCACTAGCGCCCCCTCCACTCTGCCCTGCATGAATGTGCGCAGGGCCGATCTCTTCTCCTGCAGCAAAGGACCAGCGGTAGAATCCCGACCCGTAACCAAGCTGGCCTCCAGCCTCTTGACAGTGTCCTCTAGTTCACTGACCTTTGCGTTGATGATGGCAGTTGAGTACGCAGCGTACCGCTTACAAAAAAGGCGAATTTGCACTTTGCCAACGTCCCACCACTGTTCGAGGGAACCAAAACGAGCTTTCATGGTCCTCCAGTGTTCCCAGAAGCACACAAAATACTGACAAAAGGCGTTGTCCTGTAGGAGCTTGTTATTGAAGTGCCAATATGATTTTGCCCGTTTCCCTGGCGAGTTCAGTAACACCGCAGTAGCCAGGTGATGATCCGTGAAACCGACGGGACTTATGTTACTGTGAAGGAGGCCGGGGCTACAGGTTCTAGAAACATATACCCTGTCTAATCTAGCAGCACTGACAACACCGTCAGTGACCCTGACCCAGGTATACCGTCTCGCATTAGCATTTTTAGACCTCCACGTGTCCACTAAGTTGAACTGCACAGTGAAATTTTCCAAGCATCTAGAAGACTGCAGATGAGGTTCTGCATTAGTGCGATCTACAGTGAAGTCCAAGGTACAGTTGAAATCACCAGCAACCACAAGTTGTTCTTGGTGAGAGAGAGAGAGAGAGAGAGAGAGAGAGAGAGAGAGAGAGAGAGAGAGAGAGAGAGAGAGAGAGAGAGACTTTTGACTTTTAAAAAAAGGCTTTATTGCACATTTCAAAATTGCAGAAAGACCAATATCAGTTGTCCAAGTGTGTCACATCTCAAAAGTGCAAACATAACTCATCCCCCTGACCCACTGAACACAAAACATTCCCTACAGCCCATCTATTGATGAACGCCTCCAGATTGTCTACCATTTGATAGTAAGAGAACTCCACCCGGAGTCTGACTGTCAACAAGACCTTGAAAGCGGACACAGGATCCACATTGCCAGCATTGCTTGCCCGATTTTTCCTCGTCAGCCAGATGGCAAGCTTAGCAGTCCCAGATAGGAAGTTCATCAAAGTGTGGGCAGCCTTCCTTGCCACTTTATACTTCGGACCGTAAATGAACAGACCAAAAGTGAATCGTTCACCCAAAGCCCGAAACCACTCGCGCAAAACGTCAAAAAGTCCAGATAAACGAAAACAGTGGACAAACAAATGGTCGAGGGTCTCAACTTGGGAACAAAACAAACATTCCCCCCCCCACAGTCGTATCAAGGTGTGCCCTGTATTTATTTGTGGCTATTGCCCCATGCACAATCCTCCACTGGAGATCTGCTGTGCGTTTCTCAAGCGGTTGCTTGTACACGCACCGCCAGCTGCCCTTTGAGGAGACCCCTGGACCCAAACAACCCGCCCACCTCGACTCCGTGACATCCTTTAGAGAGCGCAGATTCAGAACCTTCACACAGATGTGATACACCGCCCTTGTCCCGACAAACTGGAACTTGCCCAGGCGAGGAATCCTGAAGGTCAGTAGGTGATCCTCTCCTCCCTGCCACTCCCCCACATCTGGAGTTATGGAAATTGCAGGAATGGTGGACGCAGTGTTGTCATCCCATTGATTGGAAAGAGTGCGGTTCATCGCAAACGCTCGAAGCGGCTGCGGCAGGACGGCACACACGTCCTCCACCACCCTTTGCAGCAGTCTGACAGATGTAATTTTGGCACTCCGCCTCAGTGTATCCATCGATGTGGCCGACATCCTCATAAGATGACCCAGCTTGGTACAGCATGCCTCCCGCAAACAACTCCGCAGACTGGCAGACTGCAGCACCTCTGCTGCGATGAATCGATTGAAAAACAGTGGTTCGTCGAACAGCCACATGCCCGGCGCCTCGTCACGGAAGCGGGCCACGTTGAAGACTCGCCATGCATGCAAAACGGATGTGTAAAAAGCAGAGAGAGAGAGAGAGAGAGAGAGAATGAATAAGGACTTGCCTGAATTCCTGGGGGGTGATGACATCAGTCCCAAGGTCGTGCTCCGTCCCGCTGGGAGTTTGAAGGGATTCTGCTGCAAAAATCTCCCTCAGTGAAAGAGGGGTTGTTGGCTGAAGTCTCTCTGCCAAGATTTTTGGATTTGGTGGCAATGAGCAGGAGATGGAGGCGTGGGCTCGTCGTGGAGATGAGAAGGCTCCGAGGTCAGGGATCACTCGACTTTAGGCTCAACCTCTGGTTCCTTCAGAGAAAACCCCTCTAATTCCAAGGCCAAATCCGGGAGGAGCCATAGCTTCACCTCCAAGAGGAGGTCTGTTTCAGCCAACAGAACCTGTCTACGCTCCTCCAGCTCCTCGGCTGGTGGAGCGGGCCAGGGCTCCAGAGGAGGAGGCAGAGCTGCTGCGGGAGAGCTGCGAGAGGCTGAGGGCTTCTTTCGGTGTGAGTGCTTACTCTCCGTTGGAGATGGCTCAGGCATTGGAGCTTCCTCCTCCGGTTCATTACCCGTGTTTGGCAAGGAGTAAATGGAGCGGAGAATGTCCGTTGCCTCCGGACGATCCCATAGGGTGGGGAATACCTCCATTATGCACGCTGCACCATCCCGGCCCTCCCGGACCGTCTTGGGAGAAAGGGAGGCCTGGGTCTGTGACAAGATGGCTTCCAGGAGGAGCACTGCCCACTGCTCCATATCTCTCAGGTGGGGCATGGTGAGCTCTAAAACAGGTAAGTGGAAAAGACACAAAAACGGTGAAAAAGAACACTCAACACCACTGCTGGGTTCTGTTAAGGCTGTTTCATCCTGTCATGTTGGCCCCTTCGGGGCAGAAAGAACAACCCCATGCGAAGAATGATGTGCATTTATAAACAAAAGAATAACACATTGCGCTCCAAACAGACTAACTGGCAAGCAAAATAAAGAATTTACACTGTGCACTCCTACACTCCTACAGACGAAGTGGTGAGCAAGGAGAAAACTACAACCTCCCTGTTACTTACAGGGAGGTGTTCTGGTGGAGGAGAAGGCAGAACACACATACACAATGAAACGGCAAAGAACAAATGTGCAGCCTGAGCTTAAATAATAAGTGAGACAACAACATAAGTGATAACAGGTGTGTGAGTTGAGCTGCAGGTGAGCTGATTGCAAAGCTGCTCACAGCTGATGACAGACAGACTGAACAGCAAGTGGGAGTGTCTGGAGAGAGAGGGGCAAAAACAAAGACCCAAACTAAACATATGAGCAGACACAGCAATAATGACAGAAATGCAAAACTCAACAACAAATTAAGTCTGAGCTCAGAGATGACCTTTGAGCTCTGACACATGACACTCCCATCATCCTCCCATTCCTCCACCCACTCATGTGTGGTTTCATTTGACCCTAATTAGTTACTCAGCTGTCCTGTGTTAGTTAATAAATCCTTTTCAGTCCTATAATTATAATACTTTGCCTGGTGATTTTTATCTTTTTTGTCAATAACTATGTCATAAAATGATCTTTGTGTAAAATATTTTATCTTTTTTTTTCGGGAGAAGTTAAATTTCAAATTTTGTGAAGTATTTGTCATTATTATAGTTTTTTAAATGCTTAACCTGAACTGCTTCAATGGAGCTGCTCAGTGGCCACAGGTCAGTCTGCTCGTGCTGGGTACCTTCCAGGTGTGAATGTGTGAGAGTGAACAGTGGATCCTTGAAAAAGAGAGGTTGCCTCAGTGGACATTCCCATATAGATTTAAAAAAAAAAAATAACTTAACAATGTTAGTCTCGGTGGAACTACAGAACATTAAAAAAAACAAAAAAAAACAAAACAATTGTGATTCATTGTTTTTATCACCAACTTTTAAATTACATCTGTGGAACTGTTGTATCAAAGCAATATTACACTCAGGGTCATGTGGTATCATGAAAATATCAACATGGTGATATCGATGAACCTGCTATAGTCATCAATGCTGCACACTGTCCTGTCATATTGATTAATTTCTCTGCCCTTATATATACCCACTGTTTTCATTTCTCCCTGTGGCATCATTGCAGAGCATTCCCTTCGGTTCCTCATCATCATACGTTCACTGTAAGTGTTTAGTTTTTGACTTTTTTGTGTGTGACAGCCACTGAGCTGCATTGATTTTCTTTCACCAATAAATAATGTTACACTGGAGTTCTGCCCATGCTGCGAGTCCAATTTCTTCCTCATCTGCCGGAGGTGTATCATGACAGTTTGTGTTCCGGCCCCCTTTATGAAACTGGCACAAAAGTAAAATGGTTTCTCTTTTGACTGATTAATATCACAATTTGGACACCGTTTCATGTATGGGATCTTGTGCTTTACCTGAAGAACATGGAACCAACATAAGAGTATTTTTGCATGTGGAAACACTGCGTATTGCTTTGATCTCCTTCATGTCACGATCAACTATCACACACCTGTAAAGAGAAACAAGTGAGGGCTTGAAATGAATATTGTTGTCATTTTTCATCCAAAAAGAAAAAAATGCATCATTTTTGTGTTCAGGGTTATTGCAGCTATGAGGAAGCTAAATGCTAGACTTTTTAAAGCCACTTCAAATTTAAGACCCCATACAGTATCTGCAAAATGGAAAAAAAAAAATCTATGTTATTACAGTTAACATTGACCAATTATTTACTGTAACTGAAATTACTACACATTAGGGGGCATCAATCCAGCTCACAATAAATTTGAACTTCCCCAGGATTGTTGTCACTATAATTAAGTTGCTCAAGTAAAATATCTGAAACTATACATGAAGAGGCTAGTTTCTTTCTTTATTATTTTTATACTTATGAATAGACAGTCCTTTGTACATGAACCTTGTTGAACCATGTATCCATGGCTGTAGTGAGGGAACACGTGGAGAGGGTTGGTATTACTGAAGAAAATGCAAGGGATAGTGTAAGATGGAGGCAGATGATCCACTGTGACGACCCCTAAAGGGAGCAGCAAGAAGAAGAAGAAGAAGAAGAAGAAAAAGAAGAAGAAAAAATATGCTTCTCCCCCCCCCCCCCCGCCAAAAAAAAAAAAAAATACAAGGAAGACGCTGCAGTGGAAACCAAATTTGCTATTGAGCTGAGGTATCAATAACACTAATATCATCATAAATATCATGTTTAAAAAGAAGAAAAGCACCTCCTCTATGGCGATTCTGGTTATTAGCTATAACAGGTACAAATCCGGGTGATCCCTTAACCACTGAGTGACTTTTATATTTTCCAATTTATTACTCAGACCATTGATATTCCAAACTCTGAGTCTTAGATGTACGCTTGCCTGGACTCAAGCTCCACTGCCGTCCAGGACTCCGATGACTCTGCTGCGATGACCCCTGCAGCAGGCATGATGGTTAATGCAGACAAATGGCCTCCGGGCTTGACACCCCCTGCTGGTGGACCTCTCTGCGGGATGGCTGGTGCTGGAGGCAACCTCACTGACAGTGCTGGCTCCTGTGCCGCTAAATCCAGGGGACACCCAACTGTCAGCTCAGGATTCAGAGCACGGATGGCGCTTCCCTCCTGTCCCAGACATGGCCGCAAGGCTGGAGCATGAACTCCCAGGGCAGCTGGTTTCTCTGCCATCCGGTGGCTCCTTCCCAGGTGTGATGGACTCTCGGAGGCCACAAAGAAACACATGGAAGAGGGAGGTGAAGGTGAAGGTGAGACAACAGCAGCAGGTGGAGAGGACAAAGCTAGACTTGGCTGCTGTAGCTGACCCTCATCCCCGGAAATAAGACAAGGTATAAGGTGTAAGGCAACGTCTTCCTCCAGGGTCTGAACACAAACCTCCGCGACGACCTGGCGGTTCATGTGATCCCCTCCTCTCTAGATGGGCTCATTGATCAAGCTGTTAGTTTGGACAATCGGTACTGCGAGCGCACGAAGGAGCGGAAGACTTCCTCTGGCCCGCACGCTTCCCGTGCACCTCCCCTAGCTACTGGAGTAGGCGAACCCGACTCTTCCTCCGAAGCTATGGTGCTAGGCCGAGTCTGTTTGACTCTGGAGGAGCAACAGCAATGGAGGAAAGCTGGAGCGTGTATGTACTGCGGCTCGTTGGAGAATAAATTGTTCAACTGCCATCTAAGCCAAAAGACACAGCCCGTCAGTAGCCGTGGGGGTCTGGTGGGCAGGAATTCAACTAATCCCCCTGGTAACTTTTCTATCCCAGCTCTCATCCAATTACTGTGGGTCGAGGGGAAGGTTTCAGCGCTAATTGATTCAGGGGCAGAGCAGAATTTCATTTCCTCACAGCTCGTGCGGGAGGTAGGCATCCCCACTACAAAATTGCTACCTCCATTAAATGTTGCGCAATTGTCCGGCTGTAGTCAAGCTTTCATCACTGAACGCACAGTGCTGATCTCCATCCTTCTGTCTCGGAACCACTGGGAGAGTCAACATGCACAGAGAGCTGAGGGCATAGCCGAACCTCTGCCTCCGCCAGACCCACCTACCACAAGACATCCTCCGGAGTGGAATATTTGCTTGCTGAGGAGACGAGCCCATCAATGTTCATCAGAGCTTGGCAGCATTCCCATCCTAGGCTCATCGGATAACTCTGACCTGTCACTTCCATAGCCAACTCCAACACAGATGAGTGGAGGGAAAAAAAGAAAAAACAGTTAAAAAGAAAAAAACAGATGTGTGGGTGAACCCGCTAAATCCTCACTGGCTGGACCATTCTGTCACGAACCTCCCCGTGCGCTTTTACGCAGCGCATGGAGGAGGAGAAGGAAGAATGGATTTACGCACAGGAATTCACCACAACACATTTACTAAACACAAAGGCTGACAGTTCCAAAATAAAGACTAACAAAAAGGTAACAGTGTACACAAAAATGGCTGAGGCAACGGGCATACAGCAGGCAGACTACTGTGTACCATGGCCACAGACAAATGATACAAATAGCGTTTACGCTCCGGAGAACTTGGAGTCCTTAGGAGGCTAAACTGGCTAAGGAGGAAGAAACTGGGCAATAGAGCCTAGGCGTAGTAGCAATACTGCATGAGGAAACGCAAACAGTTTTACTCACAAAACAGGAGCAGTCCAAGCAGCCCAAGTCTCCAGAGAGCACACAGAAACCTTCATAGACATTCCCATCCATATGGCGATTAACAACAGTATGACAAGCTCAATGGTCCAGCAGTGCATGACTTGCAAAGGCCGCCTAAGTACAAACACTGCTGGCACCACAAATTGGGCACACCTGGGCGAGGCGCGGGAAAGACAATTACCAAGGAGGAATCAGCTGGCTGTCAAGAGAGTGAGGGAGCATGGTCGGACCGGCGAACGTTTGACAACGCCCACACAGATGTAAGTCGAAAAGGCTGCCTAACAGCCGCCGGCCAGAACGGTGGCTACAGGCATGGAAAAGAAACAGACAAAGACATAAAAACAAGAACTCAAAAGAAAACACATTACATAATGACCCGATACCTGAGCCACAGAGAACGGCCAGAACCGAGCCTGAAGGAAAACACACTGGCTCGGTTCATGACGATAATGGTGGCTAAATAACTCCCATTCCCCAAAGTGCAAGATACAACATTTATGAATATAAGTCATAAAACATCACACAAATAAGTCTGACAAACAAATAAACAAGGGTTTTTAAACAGTCGCTGACATTGGCTGTCCCATTCATTTTCAGTGATTCTGTAATTAATATTCACACAATCAAATAAATCTTAGTGCTGTTCAGTCTCTTTTATATTTGTGAAAGAGATTTCATTGTACCCTGCATAGATTCAAGACACCCTGTGCTCACTAAACTATTTGAAATTAGTTTATTTATTTCAGCTGTGTCTCGAGCTGGGACCACCAAAGGCGCTACGGGGCAGCCTGAGGACACCGTCGCCTCTTTCTCCTCCCTGTCCGACGCTGTGGGGGTTCCCCTCCTTTGGTCCGGTCACCCACCAGTGAGCCTTTTATGCAGCGCATGGAGGAGGAGAAGGAAGAATGAATTTACGTGCAGGAATTCACCACAACACATTTATTAAACACAAAGGCTGACAGTTCCAAAATAAAGACTAACAAAAAGGTAACAGTGTACACAAAAATGGCTGACACAACAGGCGTGCTCTGTCTGCAGTCTGCATGTCGAAGTGTCCTTGAGCAAGACATGGAACCTCTGGCTGCTCCTGGTGGGTCAGGCCAGCGCTATTGCATGGCAGCTCCGCCACCATCAGTGTGTGAATGGGTGGATAGCAGGATCTGTAAAAGTGCTTTGGTCATCCAGAGATGAGTAAAAAGCATTATATAAGTGAACACAATTTACCATTATCTTTACAAATCTGAATTATCCTCCTTCCACTAGTGTTAACTGTTTCATCAATAAGCTTATAATTAATATTAATGTTTCCTTCCAACAGATTTTCCACCTTCTGCCCACATCTCGTATTCATGTCACCAACAACCATATAGCCAAAAGTACTGTTCTGGCCTGAATTTTTGAAAAGCTTACATTTTAGAAAAAAGGCGAAACAGATGGTGGTATACAGTATCTCACAAAAGTAAGTACACCCCTCACATTTTTGTAAATATTTTATTATATCTTTTCATGAGACAACACTGAAGATATGATACTTTGATACAATGTAAAGTAGTCAGTGTACAGCTTATTTAACAATGTAAATTTGCTGTCCCATCAAAATAGCTCAACACAAAGCCATTAATGTCTAAACCACTGGCAACAAAAGTGAGTACACCCCTAAAGAAAATGTCCAAATTGTGCCCAAAGAGTCAATAAGATAAGATAAGATAAGATAAGATAAGCTTTTATTAGTCCCACAATGGGGAAATTCCAGGATTGCAACAGCACAGGGATAGCAACACTCAGAGCAACAATCAGAAGGCAAGAGAAAAAAACAAGAGCAGCAAGTATGCATATGTACATATATATATATACTGTATATATATATATATATATATATATATATATATATATATATATATATATATATATAGACACACAGTGCGGAGCATTGTAGCTAGATGGAATAAATATGTAGATATATAAACGCACACAGTACGGAGCATTGTAGCTAGATGGAATAAATATGTAACTATATAAACACACACAGTGCAGAGCATTGTAGCTAGATGGAGTAATATGTAGATATATAAAAACATCACCATTATAAACATGGCCTCACAGATAGGCACCACACAAGACCATGATTGTGCTGCTGAAACAAAAAGAGAAATGAAGCTACATGATAATGTACAGGCAGAACCACTAGAGACTGTTGAGATGATCTTATTTTGTGACGGCCATAGCCATCACACACAGGCAGGCAACCTGATAGCCTCGTTTGCAGTAGTACAAGAAACCCCGGAGGGCCTGGAAACGAAGCAAGCACAGATCATCCCACAACCAGCATCAGCACAAATGGCAGAGTTGGTGGTATTGGTAGAAGCATGTAGATTAGCGGAAGGGAAAACGGCAACAATATATACAGACTCAGCATACGCAGTACAAGCTGTACATGTGGACATGTGCCACTGGAGAAGAAAAGGGTTTGTGACCTCAGCTGGCACACCAGTAAAACACCTAGACCAATTATTGGAATTATACTATGCACTATTAGAACCCAAACAAGTAGCAATTGTTAAGTGCAGAGGGCACCAAAGAGGAAATGGCAGAATAACGAGAGGAAACAATGCAGTAGATGTAGCAGCTAAGGCAGTGGTGGGGTATGATGCAAGGAAACAGATGAATCAGAGGGCAGCCAATAGACTTCACAGAGAGCTAGGTATACACAATATCAAGGAAATATAGGAAGCTGCAGCCCTGACAGAAAAGCAAGCTTGGAGGGAGAAGGGAGCCATAAAGGATCCCACAGGGCTCTGAAGGAATCATGAGGTTAAAATGGTAGCGCCGGCAGGGCTACTAAATTTGCTGTGTGAGGAAGCCCACAGTAGAGGACACTATGCAAGCTTCAAGGTGAATACCCTCATATCACAGTACTGGTGGCACCCCTTCTTAAGGGACATTTGTAGATATTTTGTTCAGTCATGCAAAATTTGTGAAAGTTACAATCCCAAGATTACATTGACAACAGGACTGGGAAGTTTCCCAGTCCTGGGGGCCCCATGGAAGGAGATAGTCATTGACTTCACAGACATGGGGGCAGATCATAGAACAGAGGGTAAAAGGTATTTGCTTATTTGTGTCGACCCCTTCTCAAGGTGGGTAGAGGCCACACCCACCAAAACAGAGAAGGGGAAGGAAGTAATCAGGTGGCTCACCAGAGAAATCATCCCGATGTTTGGGATACCTGAAGTGATAAGATCAGACAATGGCACCCATTTCACTAACGAGGACCTACAACAGGTCGAAAGGATGTTTGGGATCAAACGTAAGTTCCAAGCCGTTTACCACCCTTCTTCACAGGGGTTGGTAGAAAGGACAAATAGAACAATTAAGGAGGGTTTGGCCAAGGTCTGCGCAGACACAAAACTAACCTGGGTTGAGGCTCTACCTATTGTATTGTTCAACCTCAGGTCGACTCCAAATGCCACCCTGAATGTCAGCCCACATGAGATCTTGACAGGAAGGAAGACGCCTTGCCCATTTACCACTGCCCCCACTGACTCACTACCTGTGCTAGTGCAACATGAGAACATGAGTGAAAATGTCAACCAACTAAATAACACTGTCATGAGTACTGTATCTCCCAACAGGTTGCCGAGATCCTTACTAAGGAGTAGGACCACGACACATCACATGTGGAGGTGGGCGATTGGGTTTTGAGGAAGGTATACAAGATCAACTGATCCTCCCCTAGGTGGAAGGGACACTATAAGGTGGCCGAGGTGACATCACACTGTGTAAAGGTGTGGTTGACGGAAGACAGGTTGAGCAATTGGATCCATAAGACTCATTGCACACCATCCAGGGATCCAACAGACCGGACACTGACAACAATAAAGGCAGACTTAGACGGGATACAAGGGGAAGATGATCATACGATTTCACCCAATCTCAGAGGACTTGGGACAGGAGCAAGGGGGGACAGAGACGAATGATTAGCCTGGTAGAAGATGACCCACCTGTTGGAAAGGAGGGAGATGTAGTTGGATGTGGGGGTTAATAGTGGTGACAGTCATTACCATCTTGGTTACAGGTTTTACTATTTGGTTACTACATAGACAAATAAGAGGACGCTGACTCGACAAAAGAACCACTACACCAACATTGACCTTCCGACGAGATAACACCTCTACTATCCAAATTGACTTCTGTGACATAGCGGACTGTAAGGGATGGGCAGACCAGAAACAGTTACAAAGGGCAGATAAATAAATGTGTATTGTTCATAAAAGATCTAATGGGCGGAGTGACAGCTGTCAAGAATGGGAATGGGTAGGATATTTAGGATGGAACACTGGACTCCGGTCATGGGGACACACCCCATGGGAAGCACAACGACGAGTCTGTAATGGACAAAATCTCTTACAGCGAATGTCACTGTTAAAAGGGACAACCCCCCGGAAAATGTAACCCTAGAAAGTGCAACCCCAACTCTATTACATTGAAAAACCTATGTGTTTCAGACACGGGCATTTTTCATTAGGGGCTGGGGTGACTGGGACAGACCCAATGGGAAAGTTCAACCTACAGGTCAAGGGGAACCCAAGCAATGACAAGACCGATAAGTGGCAGACGACCCACAAGGAAATTGGCTAGACCGAACGTTTGATAAATGGAAATCTATGGTCACTTTGATATTTATGTCATTGGCAGCAGCAGTAACCACTCTCACCTTATGTGGATGCTGCTGCATACCCTGTATCCGCCACATATGCCTAAAATGCATCATCACCGCAATTAATGAAAAATCCCCTGCTCCACCTGGCTATCAGATGGTGCAGTGCCCAGAGCAGGTAGTCCCATTGGTTCCCCTCTCTGAGCCCGGGGAAGGAGGAACTGAAGACCTCAAGACCAAGGATGATAACGAGGAGGACCATTGTGCGATCACGGATTATTTGTAAACACAATGTGCTACCGGTAATACATAAACCATACATAGCTCACCATATACACATAGGGGTGTGAGACTTATACTATTCTGTGTGTTTATTTCCATCATGCTAATTATGGTTAGGTAGTCAGGATAATGGTGAAGGTTAGAAGCTCTAGAGGCCTGAATACAACAAGCATGGATAAGGATGTCTCCTAACTTGAACGATTTTGCCTACTACCTACTTACAGTACAACACATAGGTCTCATCACCCAACTCACTCATCACAACACCACCGCTGCCCGTAGCTTGCATATAGCGGACAACCACACACACAAGGCTAATGGGAGATAACTTACAACAGCACATGGATAACTACAGATGTAGTCAATAAGGATAAAACGGTACAGGCTCCAGCCATTGTGGTGGCAACTCTTCAGGCCATTATTGGTCCTTCCCTGGCCGAGCCCTTTATATCGGCACTCAAGCAAAGGTGTAGGGTACAGGGAAGGTGCATGCAGGAGGGCACCAGACCATCATGCCCTAGAAGATGAATGGACTGGTACCCAAACGCATCCACCGCACCTCCAGCATCCGGGGTGGAGCTAGATCGGCCACACAGAGGAGACGGCATTTTCCAACGCTACCCCTCACAGTGGAAGCTACGGTGGGCACAGGGGCTCGAGCTTCATCAACACTAGCATTTCTGCCTCTGCCCAGCAACAGGGGGTGGCATCCCTGGGACAGCATCACTGAACTGTTCACTGGCTGGACTGGATATTGTCTACCCTCTGCTGCACCCACCAGACTGTCCTATAGACCTCATGGGACGAGCAGGGGCACTCGTCCCATGAGGGACTGTGTCCCATGTCCCATGAGGGACAACTGTGTGCCCCTGAGAGCAGGGGCACACAGTTGTTTTGCTTCTAGTGGTACCGGTGTGTGTCAACGAGATGGGACTGTGCTCCTCTACTGCGGCTACAGGAAGCAGACACAGAGGAAGGTCAAACCTCTGTCACAACCGTGTGATGACTGCAGCCGAATGATGTGAGCCCCGGCAAAGGTCAACCGGTGGAAAAAGTTTTGTGGGCTTCGTGGATTGACCCTGTTCGATCTTATGACCCCCACATGGTCCACTCCACCAGACAAAGAACTATTCACATGATGATCAGGAGGAGACCTCGGTGGGGGTGCAGGACTTGGTGAACAAAGATGTGACTGCAGTTCATCTGGACAAGGCCCTCTCAGACATCACTGCACCATGCTGGGGTGTCCACAAGGGGGGAGGCAAGGGTAGCAGAACCAATGGTGCAAGCCTGTCTTGGGTTGACTGACTGGGTTGACGCACAATGTAGGGACCTGCCTTATTCACCATCTGTTAATCGCTAGTGTCTCTCACACCATGCATGGTTAACATGATAAAATCATGTCAAAGGGGGGTGTGAAAGGGTTATGAAAAGTTAGAGTGCCATAATAATAATTCTGTAGGTAATCTCCCATTATGCTCTACACATATTCTATGCATACAGACTGTTACAACTCGCCGCTCATTAGCAGCGCCAGCTGAGCGCACACCTGCACCTCGTCAGCGGCGGAGCATATAAGCCGCTCTGCCCTGAGCTTCGGCCTGAAGCTGTCTGTTCCCTTCGGCTACTTGCTTCAGAGGAACCCCCTCGTCAAACAGCAGGATCGCTCACGTAAGCATACCTCCACGTATGTTCCAGTCTCTCCCCTGTGCACAGGTGGATCTTTCCCGGCGGCGGACTCCGCCTCTGCATCACCACCTCGCTGCCGCTGTCAGGTGCATCGTCAGGTCACTGTCTTCTGGACGCTCCCTTGTGTGCGCCTGCCACCTGCCCTGCCAAGTAAGCCAACAAACCTCTCATTACCTGTTGTACTGGTTTGGTGCCCGTCACCTTCTCCCTGTGCTCTCTCCCCAGGGTTGTCTGGCTGTACGGTTTCCTGCCTCCGTGCCTGACGCTGACGTCCGCCACCAGTACATCCACATACCACAGACATGCATCCACACACACACTTGCTGTTAAATAAACTGTTAAACCTATTCTGAGCCTGCGTGTGTGTCTCCTGAGCCGTGCGTTATGTCAGTACGGCTTCAGCAGAGCGGCTCGGCGGACAGCGGGCTCACGCGCCGTCTTACCATTTTTGAGGCTCAAATAGATTTGATAGTTTATCAACAACAGGTGATGTTGAATCAATTGACTAAGATTACTGACCGGTTAGACCGCCTGGACTCCCGTCAGCCGTTCCCCCCGGCTCGTCAGGGAGGCGCAGCTCCAGCTGCTCCAGTGGCCGTCCAGCCTGCTCCGGGTGTCCCAGCCCGACTCACTCCTATCCCGACCCCCACCCGCTTTAGCGGTAAGCTTGGTGGAGCGCGGGGGTTCATTATGCAGTGTGAGTCGGTGTTCCTGCGCGTCCCCGGAGATTTTCCCTCAGACCACAGCCGAATTGGCTTCATAGGAAATCTCCTGGAGGGTCGTGCGCTCACCTGGGCTTATGCCGTAATGGCGAAGCCCAGCTACGCCACCCTCACCTATGGCCAGTTCATTAAACTATTCCTGGAAGTCTTTGATCACTCTCGTTTTGAGAGTGTCCAGGTCGATCGCCTCCTCAGCCTTCAGCAGGGGAGCCGATCGGCCGCCGATTACGCCATTGACTTCCGGGTTACAGCGGAGGAGGTTGGCTGGGAGGAACGCGCCCTCTGTGGCATCTTCCTCCGCAGTTTAAACGCTGGTCTGAGGGATGAACTGGCTGGTCGGGATCTCCCTGGAACATTTGCAGAGCTAATCTCTCTCACCATCAGCTTGGATAACCGGCTGCGCGAGCGCGCCTCGGAGCGGAAGTTGCCTTCTCACTTGCGGGTTGCCTCGTCACGCCCGTCCCAAGCTCGCCCCCTGGCGTTACCGCCATCGGAGGTTTCCGAGGAGTCGGAACCTATGGTGATGGGCCGGGCAAAGCTCCCCCTTGCGGAGAAACAACGCCGCCGTGAGTTGGGTCTCTGCATGTATTGTGGAGACAACCAGCACATTGTGGAGCGTTGCCCGGAGAAACCCAAACGGGGAGGTCCACGAATCACTGTAGGGGGCCTCGCAGACGCTAACCGGTCAAATCCCCTCACTCATTTGTCGCTGCCCATCCGTTTCTGCCACAACACCATAGGGCATCTCACTCATGCACTGGTGGACTCAGGCGTGGAAGGCAGCTTTATTTCACAAAGCCTGGCAACCCGATTGGGCATCCGTTGCCAGCCCCTTAAAGCTCCTCTCACCCTCATCAATCTCTCCCGTGCATCTCTGGGGAAAGTGACCCACCGGACAAACCCCGTTTCTGTCATCGTCTTTGGGAATCACCGGGAGGAGATCTCCTTCTACATCTTGCCTTCCTCAGTGTCTCCAGTGATCCTGGGTTATCCGTGGCTCCATCTCCATAACCCCGTCCTGGATTGGAAGACCGGGAAGGTAACAGCCTGGAGTACCTTCTGTATGAGCACCTGCCTCCAATCCGCTGCCTGCTCGCCATCCTCTCCTCCCGTGGTCAAGGATGCCGCGCCCCCGGACCTCTCCTTGGTGCCCGTGGAGTTTCACGACCTGGGCACAGTCTTCAGTAAGTCCAAGGCAATGTCCCTTCCTCCACACAGGCCTTACGACTGCGCCATAAACCTCCGTCAGGGGGTGCCGCTCCCTTCGGGACGCCTCTACAGCCTGTCAGCACCGGAGAAGGAGGCCATGAACTCATACCTTAAGGAATCTCTCAGCGCAGGTATTATTCGCCCATCGTCATCGCCATTAGGTGCAGGGTTCTTCTTCGTGGGCAAGAAGGATGGCTCGCTTCGTCCGTGCATCGACTTCCAAGCCCTAAACGACATCACGGAGAAGGACCGTTACACCCTGCCCCTGATGGACACTGCCTTCCACTCCCTCCAGGGGGCGACCTGGTTTACCAAGCTGGATCTCCGCAGCGCGTACCACCTCGTCCGGATCCGGGAGGGAGACGAATGGAAAACAGCCTTCCGTACCCCGAACGGCCACTTTGAATACCTGGTCATGCCGTTCGGGTTAACCAACGCTCCAGCCGTCTTTCAGCGCCTGATAAATGACGTTCTCTGGGATTTCATTGGCCTGTTTGTGTTCGTCTACCTGGATGACATTCTCATCTTCTCCAAGTCCAGGGATGAGCACCAGGTGCATGTGAGACGGGTCCTGCAGAGGTTACTGGAGAATCGGTTGTACGTGAAGGCGGAGAAGTGCAAATTCTATGCCAAGAAGACGTCATTTCTCGGGTTTGTCATCTCCCATGACCAGGTGCTCCCAGACCCAGCCAAGATTAAAGCGGTGGTAGATTGGCCGACTCCCACATCTAGAAAGCAGGTGCAACAATTCGTCAGCTTTGCCAACTTCTACTGCCGCTTTGTGCCCAACTTTGGAGCCATTGTCGGCCCTCTGACCCGTCTTACCTCCCCTAAAACCCGGTTCCAGTGGTCTGAAGAGGCCGCGGCGGCCTTCCAGGCGCTGAAGGCGGAATTTTCATCCTCCCGGGTCCTCAGCCAGGTCGATCCCTCTTTGCAGTGCATCGTGGAGGTCGACGCCTCAGATACGGGGGTGGGGGCGGTGCTGTCTCAGCGGTCACCTGCTGATGGGGTCAAACGGCCTTGCGCCTTCTTCTCCCGGCGCTTGTCCCCGGCGGAGCGCAACTACGACGTGGGGGACAGGGAGCTTCTTGCCATCAAGCTCGCGCTCCAAGAGTGGCGTCACTGGCTGGAGGGGGCCGCCCTGCCCTTCGTGGTGTTAACGGATCACAAAAATCTGGAATATTTAAGAACTGTCAAGCGTCTGAACGCCCGCCAGGCCCGTTGGTCCCTGTTTTTTGCTAGATTTCGTTTCACCATCACATTCAGACCGGGCTCCAAAAACGGTCTCCCTGACGCCCTCTCTAGGCAATTCGCCCCTGAAGATTCGGGAGACGCTGTTCATACCATACGGAGAGCGAGAGGAACATCGTTAGCCAGCTGATGGGGCACCAGCAGGGAGACCGGTCTGTAGCTGATTTCTCCTTTGAGTTCCGGGTCGTAGAGGCAGACTCCGGATGGAATGACGTTGCTGTACGCAGCGCCTTCCTCTGGGGCCTGAATGCGCATCTCCACAACGAGCTGGCTATCCGGGTGACCCCCTCCCCTCTGGATGAGCTTATTGCGCAGGCAGTGGCCCTCAATAACTGGTTTAGGGAGCATGCAAGACAGTAGAAGGCCACTGCTTCCCCATTCGCTCCACGGCCGACCCCTCCAGCCTCTGATGCTGTTCCGGAGGCATCATCACCGGAACAGATGGTCCTCGGTAGGGCCCGTCTGACTCTGAGGGAACGCCAACATCGCAAGAGGGTGGGGGTGTGTATATACTGTGGGGTCCCTGGCCACGCGATATTGAAATGCCCAATTCGGAACGAAGACACAGTCTCTCCAGCAAGTCCTGGGTTTGCCCCGGGGTCTACTCCCAGTGGGATGTGCCCGAAACACCTCAAGTGGGAGGCATCCAGGAGGCATCCTGATCAGATGGCCAAACCACCTCAACTGGCCCCTTTCAATGTGGAGGAGTAGCGATTCTACTCTGAGCATCTTCTGGATGACTGAGCCCCTCACCCTATCTCTAATTGTGAATCCAGCAATCCTACGGAGGAAGCTCATTTCAGCCGCTTGTATCCGCGATTTCATTCTTTCGGTCATTACCCAAAGCTCATGATCATAGGTGAGGGTAGGAACGTAGATTGACCAGTAAATCAGTAAAAGAGACCCCAAGATTCTTAAACTCCTCTGCTTGGTGCAGGAACTTGCCCCAACCCAGAGAGGATAATCCACCATTTTCTGGATGGGGACCATGGACTCGGACTTGAAGGTGCTGATTGTCATCCCAGCCACTTCACACTTAGCAGCAAACCGTCCCAGTAAGACCTGTAGGTCATTGCTGGATGAAGCCAACAGGACAACATCATCTGCAAACAGCAGAGATGAGATTTGTGGTCACCAAGCATGACACCCTCCATTCCTTGGCTGCACCTGGATATCCTGTCCATAAAAATTATGAACAGGATCGGTGACAAAGAATAGCCCTGGCGGAGTCCAACTCTCACTGGGAATGAGTCCGACCGTGTGTTGGCAGTATGAACCAAACTCTCACAACAGTCGTACATAGACTGGATAACTTATAACAACAAGCCCGATGCCCCATACTCCCGAAGCACCCCCCCCCCCACACACACACACACAAAACACCACAAGGGACACAGTTGAATGCCTTCTCCAAGTCCACAAAACACATTTAGACTGGTTAGGCAAATTCCCATGAACCCTCAAGGATTCTCAAGAGGGTAAAGAGTTGGTCCGATGTGAATCAGAAGTTCGATCAACGTCCGGACTCTACTCTCCAGTACTCTGGCATAGACCTTCCCACAGAGGCTGAGTTGTGTTTCCCGAAAGTTGGAACACACCCTCCGGTCCCCCTTCTTAAGCAGAGGAACCACCACCCTCATTTGCCATGCCAAAGGGAGTGTCCACAACTTCCATGCAAAGTTGCAGAGGTGTGTCAGCCATGACAGCCCTACAACATCCAGAGCCTTGAGGTACTCAGGGCGAATCTTGTCCACCCCTGGGGCCCGGCCACCAAAGAGTTTTTTAACCACCTTGGCAACCTCAGTCCGTGTGATGGGTGAGTCAACCCGCTCGTTCTTAAGCTCTGCTTCCTCTGCGGATGGCGTGTCAGTGGGATATAGGAGATCCTCAAAGTATTCCTTTCACCGCCTGACAATATCCCCAGTCGAAATCAGCAGCGCATCATCCATACCATACACAGTGTGGACAGGGAACTGTTTCCTTCTCCTGAGTCACAGGACAGTTTGCCAGAATCTCTTTGACGCCGACCGAAAGTCTTGTTCCATGGCGTCACAAAACTCCTCCCACACCCGAGTTTTTGCTTCAGCAACCACCTGAGGTTCACTCCGCTTGGCCTGCCGGCACACTTCAGCTGCTTCAGGAGTCCCACAAGCCAACCAAGCTTGATAGGCTTCTTCTTCAGCTTGATGCCCCGCCTTGCCACTGGTGTCAACCACTTGGTTCGGGGGTTGCCACCCCGAGATGCACCGACGACCTTGCGGCCACAGCTCTGTTCATCCGCTCCAATGAAGGTGGCAAACATAGTTCATTCAGACTCAATATGTCCAGACTCCCTTGGAATGTGGTCAAAGTGCTTCTGGAGGTGAGAGTGGAAGACCTCCTGGACAGGGGCCTCAGCCAGACATTCCCAGAATACCATCACTATATGTTTAGGTCCACCAGGTCAGAATGGCATCCTCCACTGCTATTGGATCCAACTCACGACCAGGTGGCGATCAGTTGACAGCTCAGCACCTCTCTTTACCTGAATGTCCAAGGCATAAAATCACAGATCTGATGACACAATATTTTTTTTTTTTAAAAAATGAGGATAACAGGATTAATGTCAGAGAAGAAAACAATCTGACACATTCAATATAGCCACACCGACAGAATGAACAAGGCAGGCTTAAATAGTGAATGATAAGATGGCACAATGAGTAGCAGGTGTGATGAACAGGAGCGGACTGGTGACCCAATTAATCAACTACTTGCAGCTGAAATGGCAGGAAGACAGCATGAGTAGAAAGTGGGAGTGTCTGGGCAACAGGAAGGGCTCTGGGGTTAAACAAACCAAAATATACACAAAGACCTGTCAAAATAATAACACACACACAAAACTCAGAAATAATTTGAGTTTGAGCTCAGAGGGGAAATTGGAGCTCAGACTCATGACAGAGCACCCCCTTCAAGGGTTTTGGAACCCAGACACCCCAAGGCAACACCAAGAAGACCCCCCCCCCCCCCGAGAAGGAGTACAGCAAAAAAAACACCCTGGGAGGGAGGTGGGGGAATAGGCTAAGGAGGGAAAACACAAATCCGCTCAAGACCCTAACATGCAGGTTAGGTTAACTGGAGACTCTAAAGTGGCCCTAGGTGTGAATGTGTGTGTGAATGGTTAAGGGATAGGGCTGTACCGTGGCTGCTTCATCCATCCAAGTGGATGCCCTCAATTACCCCTCTGGGGATCAATAAAGTATACAAAATCGAATCAAATCAAAATCAAAAAGACCCACACCTGCGCTAAACAAACCCCCTGGACACCCACCAGAGAAACGTAGAGTTACCCCCCCCCCCCCCAACTGAAGGAGCTCAAGAGTTCAGGGGGCCAACCAAAGTCCCAGGCCCGCTGGACGGCCAGGTGGAATGAGTCGGGTGGCGTGCCAGAGAACATTGACTACCCGACCCAGCAGCTCAGTCTTTCTGGCAGCCGGCCTGAGTGTTTGAGCCACCAACCCAGAAGGGGCAGCCCGAGAGGCGGTTTCCCCACTGGGAGACTCACAGGGAAGGAGGAGAGCCAAGGAGGGGAACCACGACGGTGTCTGGCAGTGGAAGAGGGGGGGCCACAACGGCATTTGCCCGAGGAGAGAAGGGAACCACGACACCCTCAGTGATCTTGTGTTCAGGCAATGCTGCACCCTTGGTGGCTCCAGGCTGGATCTTAGCTGCACCCACGGTGGCTCCAGGCTGGAGCACTGCAGCACCCTTGGTGGCTCCGGGCTGGGTCAACGCTGCACCCTCTGTGGACCCCGGCTGGGTCAACGCTGCACCCTCAGTGGACCCCTGGCGGAGGGGTAGCACCCATGGCGGGCCCAACCCAGAGCGCAGCAACCACGTCAGGCTCATACTGGGGTGCAGCACCCACAAGGGTCCCCGGCCAAGACGCAGCACCCACGGAGACCTGGACTGAGGCGGGACCCACATAACCACCCTCAGGCAGAGGGGAAGCTGCACCAGTAACAACCTCCGGAGGTGAGCCTGGACCCACGGAGACCTCAAGCTGACCTGGTTCGTCTCCGGTAACCCTGAGAATAAGCTCAGAGACAGAGAGAGAAGATGGGTCAGGGTCACCAGCGGAGTCCAGCAAAGTGAGCTTAGATGCAGCGGGCAGCTGCACCTGGCCCTCCTCATCAAAAGTCAGGCAAGATTGCTCTAAATCTGAAAATAGGAAAACAAAAGAGAGCACTTGCCTGAGCTCGAGCCCCACCACCGTCAAGGACTCCAACAATCCAGGCAATGGTGTCATCTCGGACTAGGCCTCCAGGAGGTCCAGTTCCGGCTCCCACTCTGCTGCGGCAGCCTCTGCAACAGGCATAATGATCGGTGCAGTTGTAACCCAGTGTTAAAAATGTGATTAAAAATATGAATGTTGATACCGCTTTAAGAAGAAGGGGAGGGGCATTCATTTCACAATGGCAGTAGATAGTTTAATGTGAATTAAATTAGAAATATTGAACACCCACCCAAAAACACCCATTTCACAATGGGAATACATAATTTGAATATGAATATTTAAATAAATACACTACTGTTCAAAAGTTTGGGGTCACCCAGACAATTATTTTGTGTTTTCCATGAAAAATCACACTTACTTACCACCATGAGTTGTAAAATGAAGAGAAAATATAGTCAAGACACTGACAAGGTTAGAAATAATGATTTGTATTTGAAATAATAATTTTTTCCTTCAAACTTTGCTTTCGTCAAAGAATCCTCCATTTGCAGCAATTACAGCATTGCAGACCTAACATGATTGCACAAGGGTTTTCTAATCATCCATTAGCCTTCTGACGCAATGAGCAAACACATTGTATCATTAGAACACTGGAGTGATAGCTGCTGGAAATGGGCCTCTAAACACCTATCTAGATATTGCACCAAAAACCAGACATTTGCAGCTATAATAGTCATTTACCACATTAGCAATGTATGGAGTGTATTTCTGATTAGTTTAAAGTTATCTTCATTGAAAAAAAGTGCTTTTCTTTCAAAAATAAGGAAATTTCTAAGTGACCCCAAACTTTTGAACAGTAGTGTATATATTCATAAATAGTTAGGAACATTTTCTAGAATATTCTGATAAAGTTCCTAGTATTGTGTGTTGATATTTATTGTAACCAATGGAAGTGCCGTTGCTGGGTCACGCCACCCAATGGGTTAAGTGCTCTCTCCCTGGGTCTGGGATGACTTGCATTTTTGGCTCAGTCACGGCATACGCCGAAAGACACAAACCAGAGAGAGAGACTGTCCTTGGTGATATGGCAACGCTAGCGTGCTGGTAGCAGCCTTTACCTGAATAAAACCCTTGAAATTGATTGGGATCCAAAGGTTGTCGACGCCGTTAAGCATGGGAACCCCATTGACGCACGAGCCACTTAGCATGGTCAGGTTCTTTTCTTTCTTTTTTTTTTTCCCCCTTTGGACTGGTTTGACCAGAGCGTGGATCTCCAGATCTGGATGGCAAGCCGAAGCCCGAACCCTATGAACTGCTAATGGTGACTCCACTAGTCACCTGGAAAGGACCAAAACAGGACTGTGAATTTTGTAAATATAAGTTGAGTTTATGGATTATTTTTTTTTCTATTTTATCGCACTGTGTATTTATTTATGTGTACATAATTGTAAATTATATACATAGTTGCAAGTTCCATATACGGCTGTGTATGTGTCATCTGTTGCTGCACCTCCCAGGCTCCTACGAACCCAGAGTCGGTATGACCTGGCCCAATTATCCCTTTTCCCTCAGGTAGAAAAGTTAAGGTAAATACATTGCCATAACACACCACTACCAAAAAGGGTACTACACCTAAAGTGAGTAGGGTGAGTGGGTGTTAGTAAGGGTTACACACAAAAATCTGGCGAGCGCAGGTGTTAGTGGGTGTTACCCTGTTACCCAATTACCCGCAGAAATTATACCCAGTGGTATTATACCCTGTGTGTTACAGTGGTATATTGTGTTACAAAATTTGGCGAGACAAGTAAGTGTTGCATGATTACTGTATATTGTCACAGGGACACAGGGTTATACAGTCTTAATAACCCCAGGCGCAGGGGACCACGCTGGTGACTCCTCCAACATGGCAGCTGGGGTACGGCTCACCATTAGCACTGGAATTGGAATTTCCAGGGCCATGGCCTCCTCCATCTTCCGGCAGTCTTGTTCTGGGGCTGGCGGACACTCAAAGGGAATAGGAGGAGACATGGAGAGGGCTGGTGAGTAAAGGGTGGGTGCAGCAGGTGGAGAGGTCTCTTGGGATTGCATACCCAGAGTCTCTCTACCAGGGATCAGGCAAGATATATTATCAATATTAGAAACAGAATGGAAAGACAATTGCCTGTTCTCCTGGTAAGCAATGTGTCATCCCTCTCCGTGGCTAGGATGATTCTGTGCCCCCCTAAGAATTGTGGAGGAGCCGCTCCTGTACTCACAGAGTAAGGTGTGGCCGGAGGAGAAATGAAGGACCTCTTGACAATGGGAGGAGGCATCGAGGGGACAAAGGATGCAGCAGCAACGGAGAGGGATAAGGCAGACGTAACCACTGGCGAAGAAGAAGAAGGATGAGGTTCTGCTGCCAGAATTGTCGGGCTCGATGTTGGAAGAGAGGCTGATGAAGAGGAATGGTTATTCCTGCCTTTATTCCTGCTAACACAGGATTATAATGTAGCACTGACACCACTTTAGGTGCAGTCTTGTACCCTTTTGGTAGTACTGGGTATGGCAGTGTAGTTACCTTTAACCTTACCACCTAGACAGAAGGGGCAATTGGGCCATGTCAGATAGATTGTAGGTTCGTAGGAGCCTGGAGGGCGTAGCAACAAATGGCACACACAGAAGTATGGGAACTTGCAAATATGTGTATTTTTTAAAGTTGTGTACACTTAAACAAACTAGAGCGCTTGTGAATACAATAATAAAAAAAAATAAAATAAAATACCTCAAATAGGGGTGGGTTCAAAAGATCAATATATCGATATGGATCGATCCACGTTTGACCGAGCCGATATCGATCCACAAAATCCGCGGATCGATCTTTTAATATAATGTTAATATATTTTAATATAATATTTTTACGTTTGTGAACGTCTGCTGAGTATAATCGGGTCGAAACCGGGTCAGTGAGCCAGGAACAACGGCCGAGAACCATAAACAACTGATGCGCTAACGGAGCTAGCAAGCTAACGATATGCTAGTTCTTCTTCTGTGGTGTTAAAACGGTTCTCATCCGGCAAGAGTTCCCTGCTGCGCGTGCACATGTCTTTCGTGTTTACACGAGCGGATTTAATAACGTGCGTTTCTTAATTTAGCAACAAAAGTCACCATAAAGACTGTCCTCAACAGCTTCTGAATATTTTTCATAAATAAAACTTCTGTGTTCCCTGCCGCGCGTGCACACGCCTTTCGTGTTTACACGAGCGGAGTTAATAACGTGCGTCTCTTAATTTAGCAGCAAAAGTCACCGTAAAGACTGTCCTCAACAGCTTCTGAATATTTTTCATAAAGCGGGGATAAACGGACTTTTACTCCGTGCAGCGCTGTGTTGGAACATTAAGTTGACGACCGATAAACGGAAAATGCGCGGAGGCTGAAACCCGTGAAGCAGAGGGAGACTTGGAGCTGCTGAGACTGTAAGTATAATATTTGTTTGTTTTAACGTTTGTGTCGTCAATTAATAATTTATCCGGCATGATGGTGGTTTCTTTTACAAACTATGGACACAGAGAGAACTGTTGGCTAAGCGCTGTGAATAAATGCAGAATTAAGGTATATTTTATGAGATTATGGACTTCTGCCACTCAAGAGATGTGAAGAGAATAAATCACAATAAAATTAATAAAGGCTGCAGTACAACAAGCTATTTTTACTCAGTAGAACTAAATTGAAATGAACAAACCTCAGGAAATGAAACCCTTTTCAAACATTGGAAGTTAATTTGTAGTTAAAATATATATATAAAAAAACCTAAATTATTAAACCCTACTGTGGTGTGGCGATCTAAAAATATGAATGTTAATTTTACTGTGAAATCTATTCTTTTTATCTGCCTTCAGATGTGTGAAGACTGGAAGCTTCATTCTCACTGAGACCTTCTGAAGGTCAGAGGTCGTCAGTGGAGGAGCATCCCTGCTTCATGTGGATTTCAGCACAGAAGAAGACCTTCAAATTCAAGATTCAAGGAGGTGCTGCCATCATTTTCTCCACACTAACATGCATTCAATGCAATTTAGTTGTAATGACAAATTCTTTTATTTCTTTTTTTTTAAGTTCTCAGCAAGAATACAATGTTGGTCATTTTTTTTTTTTTTTTTTTACAATTTTACTGAGCATTTAATTCTAAATAAATCACTGTTTAACAGGAATTTTTTGGCAATCCTGTGCTTTTCTTGTGGTGTTACATAGAATAGCATCACTGTAAACTATGGAAAAAGTAGCTGCTTTAAAATTTGTGCTTCCTCACACAACTTTGAGTGCAAAAAAACTCTATAAGTGCCATAACTTTTTGGAAAAGCTCCCACAAATCCAGGCTTTTTGGGCCACAACAATCACAAAAACAGCTGACAAAATCCTGGAGGGACTGAAATACAGTGAGATTATGAATGCATGGTTCATGCATTGAATTTGTTTACTTACTCTGGGTGGTGAACTTGACATGACACACCCTTTGCACTAAGGAAAGCACCTGTGAGCACTTTATGAAATGATAAGTTAAATAATAAAAAGTGCATTATTGTAACTGATTTTGGGTCAGTTCTATATGTGATAATTTATGTATTAACAAAGTTAGAAGATTCTTGGTACAATTTGCAGCATTAGGTCTCAAAGATTTTTGTTTCATGGGAAGTAAAATGGCTATTAAAATGGTAATTCCCCAGATCGAATCAGGATCGAATCGAATCGGAATCGAATCGATTCAGAATCTCAAGAATCGGAATCGAATCGATTCTGGAAATTAGGGATCGTTCCCAGCCCTAACCCCAAATATATTTACAGTGTGTTCAGTCCTTTTGTATCTGTCCCAGGTGACCAGTTGGATCACCTCTACCAGTTAATCGATTTCGGGCTTCGGCTGGCCATCCAGATCTGGAGATCCACGTTCTTCCGAATCCAGGTTAAAAAAGAAACCTGACCTACAGAATAGGTCAGAACACAACACTTAAGCTATGCTCTATAGCTTGTCACATAGGTTTCAAATATTTCTAAGTTGTACAACAATAAATCAATTTTCTTATATTACTACATGTGCATAAAATAGACACATCTATTATCCAGATTTATCAACATGGTGCCAAGAAAAAATAATAAGTGAAGTGCCTTGGAAGGCACTTGACAATAATTGTTTGTGCAGTGTGCAGAACCAAGTTAACATCACAAAAAAAAGGGTGCTAGCACAACAATTTAGCACAACTTGACACATTCAAACACCTGTAAACCACAGATATAATATTCACCCTTAAGTAACAATCAATAGTAAGTGAAATGAAACCTTTGCTAACCATTACAGCTCTGACAAATAACCTCCTCCTATGGAAAACCTAGCCGGAATTAGCATCGGAGGTTAGCATTTTAAGCTAGTGGTTAGCATTTCACATACACACTGAATGGCACTCACCATGCTAAGCAACACGTGCTTCACAGGATTCCCGCACTCACGTGAGTTCACAGCCTTTGGGTTCAAATCTTAAAATTTAACAAACGAGGTATTAGAATTTGATAATTCAGCAATGTCTCATTTCTGTGTTGGTTTAGGCTTACCAATCTCAAGAGTTTTATCCGGGCAAAGGCTGCTACTAGCACATTAGCTCACAGTCTCAGTAAGGGATCGCGCTGTCTCGGTTGATGTCCCTGCTGCAACTGAAAGCAATCTGCAAGTTATACCAAGACCGAGCGAGGGAGCGCGTGACGCCACTGGCTGGCGTTACCCCATTGGCTGATGCTGCCAAACAAACGACGCAGCCATTGGTTGCTCAATATACCAAATAAAAACACTAGGAACCCCATCAGAGCCCCTTAGAAATGTTTTTAACTAGTTATGGGTATATTTTATGAACTTACACTACCGTTCAAAAGTTTGGGGTCACTTAGAAATTTCCTTATTTTTGAAAGAAAAGCACTTTTTTTCAATGAAGATAACTTTAAACTAATCAGAAATACACTCTATACATTGCTAATGTGGTAAATGACTATTCTAGCTGCAAATGTCTGGTTTTTGGTGCAATATCTACATAGGTGTATAGAGGCCCACTTCCAGCAACTATCACTCCAGTGTTCTAATGGTACAATGTGTTTGCTCATTGCGTCAGAAGGCTAATGGATGATTAGAAAACCCTTGTGCAATCATGTTAGGTCTGCAATGCTGTAATTGCTGCAAATGGAGGATTCTTTGACGAAAGCAAAGTTTGAAGGAAAAAATTATTATTTCAAATACAAATCATTATTTCTAACCTTGTCAATGTCTTGACTATATTTTCTATTCATTTTACAACTCATGGTGGTAAATAAAAGCGTGACTTTTCATGGAAAACACAAATTTGTCTGAGGTGACCCCAAACTTTTGAACGGTAGTGTATATTTATTTATATATTTATCTTCAAAATATCCATTCCCATTGTGAAATGAGTGTCCCCTTTTTTTTAAAGCAGTATCGATATTTATAATTTTATTTACGTTTTTAGCACTGGGTTACGCTATCCCCCCTTAGAATCATGCAAGTCCCTTTGCATGGGATTAGCTAGATAGTAATGACGAGAGAACCAGTGTTCATGGGAATAATCTTAGGATCTGGCTCTGTTAAGGCTCTGGTAAAAACCAGGTTTAGTCCTTGAAACAGGGACTGGGCAACAGTTATGAGAGGATTTCCCAACTGACTATACTGTAGTCTTTCTGGCTGGGAGCTTGTCCTCTCGGAGTATCTCACAGTCTTTGGGATTTCCTTTTCAGATTATTTTTCTTCCACAGGTTCATCACAGGTACTTTTATCAGGCAAGTTGGTTTCACTTTCAGTTCCATTCTCATTGTTTGATTGCTCCACATTTGTTTCAGTTTCCTCCAGGTTTCCATCATTCGGTAAGTTGTCACATCTAGGTGAATTGTCATTTTCTATTTGGTTGTCATTCTCAGGTGAGCGAGTTTCAGCAGGAATGTTTTCTTCAAAGAATGTCTTTGGATGGGGAATGTCATAAACTTGAGTGAGCTTTATGGGCATTTGGATTGGTTCTTCTCTGTACCAATAGACATCCTCATTTTCTGGTTCTGAATTCTCACATTCCTCACTTTGTTCAGGTGATTGTCTTGTCTTAGGTTTGTGGACACGTTTTGGTTGGACAGGTTCTTCTTCAACAGGGGCAAGAAAACCACAGGGAAGCAAGAGGTCGCGGTGAACGGTGCGAACAGGACCATCTTTTGTCTCAGGTTTTATAGTGTAACAGGTAAGTCACCTGCTTGGTTCACCACAATGTGGATTTCAGCTTCCCACCTGTCTGCTAGTTTGTGCTTTCCTCTGTGGTGGACTGCACGTACCAAAACTCTGTCGCCTGGTTCTAGTTTTGAGGGTTTCACTCGCATATCAAATCTTGTTTTGTTTCTTTCAGCCATCTTGTTAGCATTTTCTGTTGCTAGTTTGTAGCTTTCTTGTAGAGTTGTCTTCAGTTTTTCAATGTACTGGGAATGTGACTTGAAACTTTTGTTGTGAAACGGGAGCCCAAATGCAAGATCGATTGGCAATCTCGGCTGACAACCGAACATTAACTCATACGGGGCAAAACCAGTAGTGTCATTTTTTGTACAATTGTACGCATGTACAAGTGGTTTTACATAGTTGTGCCAATGTGATTTGTTCTTTTCCTCCAGAGTACCCAGCATGCTCAATAACGTTCTATTGAAACGTTCTACAGGGTTACCTCTGGGTTGATAGGGTGTCGTCCGGATTTTGCGAATGCCCATGATTTTGCAAAGTTCTTTTATAATATGGGGCTCAAAATCAGGACCCTGATCTCTATGTAACCATTCGGGTATCCCGTAGTGGACTATAAAATTGTCCCAAAGTGCCTTTGCAACGGTCTGAACTTCCTGATTGCTGGTAGGGATGGCTATAGAGTATTTCGTGAAATGATCAGTTAACACGAGCACATCCTTTGTGTTACTTTGATCGGGCTCAATGGACAGGAAATCCATACAGACGAGTTTGAGCGGTCGGGTGGACTTGATACTGACAAGCGGAGCAGCTCGTTATGGAGCAGTTTTACGTCTTACGCAGCGATTACATGTCTTGATCTTCTTTTCAATATCTGCCGCTGTGCGAGGCCAATAGAACCTTGTTCTGGCGAGATCCAAAGTACGCTCTGTGCCTAAATGGCCTATGTCACAGTGGAGGCTTTGAAAGACTGAATCGCGGAGCTGTTCAGGTAAGACGAGCTGGTAAGTAACATTTCCTCCATCTTGGCGAGTGCGGTAGAGAATGTTATTGCACATTTCAAGTCGACTGAGCTCTCGGAGTAACAAGTTGATGTCAGGAAGTTCAGTTTGTACAGTTGGTGGAACTTTTTGTCCAGTTTCAATCTGTGAAATCACTTCTCTTAAACAGGGGTCAGTTCTTTGTTCGTTTTTGATTTGTTCAGGAGTCAGGTGGGGTACAACTGGAAGACCACCACAGTCATCTTCATCAGCATAGCCATCTGGAATGGCGGCTACAGAGAGGGCTAACGAGTGAACCAAAGGGAAGGTGGTATCTGGAGAGCTACAGACAAGGTGTTTTTCACATATAGCAGACACTACCTTGGAACTTAAACTGCTTTTAGGAAGAGACAAGTGAGTTTGAGTGAACTGCTGTATGCGGTCGAGCTCCTTTTGGGACACTGTGTCATTAAGTAACTCGCCATGTGGCCGTCTAGAGAGGCCGTCTGCATCTGAGTTAACCCCTTGCACTCCGGTCAATTTCCCTAAAAACGCCAAAAAATAATGTGTCCAAAGTAAATCAAAAGCTGTTCTTCAACCCTTTGCAGCATCTTCATGGGGTTGGTCTCATTTAAAAGAAAACACTTTAAATTTTTTGGCAAAAAAAACCCATGATCTCTCTAAGTGCTCCGGCCACTGAGTTACAGTCATCTAAACATAGTGAACTTGAAGAAAATAAATTTGGCCTGGGTGTTTTTTGGATACAAATGCTTGCAAATAACAAACAGCTTCAGATCCAGGCTGGAAAATGCAACAGAAATGTAGAACCAAGTGTTATTCAGCTGACGTCCAAATTTTGTAACAATACCACAAAAAATGAGTATATTACACAGCTTTGTTCTCAGGCTGTTCCCAGGCGTTTTGGAACTGTGCCAAATTGTGCCAAATGGCACAGTTTGGAAAAACGTCTGTAACTTTTGAATGATTCAATGTAGAAGCTTCATTTTGGGCTCTAATGAAAGGTCACATTCAGGGCTGTGTCTGTGTGTGTGTGTGTGGGGGGTTGTCCCCCCCCCCGCTACAGAGGACGGAGATCAGCCATCGCTACATAACGGATTACACTCAGATGTGGCGATGTGGCCACAGCAACGCTGTCACCGCGCCACCACCCCCCGCTACAGAATCGTAGCGGCGAGGGGGGGGGGCATTCACGGTCCGGAGGCGGTGAAGAACCGTGTAACGCGGCGCACGCACTTCGGACATCGTGCGCCGCACAGTTGTAATTTACCGATCGGTCAAAAGTCATTTTTGATTACAATTTTCAGGGATAAAAAATAATTTGGCTTATAACACCTTACCTCTTCACAGCCACATTGTCCTGGCCAACTTCTCTTCCTCATTGTCAGACGAACGCGACGCTGGTCCACTCGTGGTTCTGGTCTTGCGACCCGGTCAAAACACAATTCCATGATTGCGGTTTTGGCGAATGATTTACGACCTTCGTCGTCAGCCTCCGTCGGTCTATGATAACCATATAAGAGAATCCTAAACACTCTGCTGGAATTAAAAAAAAAAAAAAGCACTGCCTGTGGCTGCTGAAGCAGTCTCTCTTCACCCAGCTTTAGACAAAAGAGCTCAGCGAACTTCTGTGCTTCAATTGGCTCGCAGCCGTTGGTAGATGGGTCCTTCAGTCATTGGTTCTTCAAGGTTTCAGAAACCCAATTCAAGGCTCTTATTAGTCGAATGAGAGGTCAATCATATCCGATCTGTTCGCGGCTGTGTCTGTAGTGGAAGGACTTTTTTTTTTTTTTTCAGTGCGCTCTCCTGCGCCCTCGTGCACTCGAGGACGCACGAGAGCGCCCTCCTGCACTCTAGGACACAGAGACTTGCCCGTCCGCGGTACACGGGAGTGCAAGAGGTTAAGCTTGCCTGCTCTGTATTGGAGCTTAAAGTTAAACGTCGACAGAGCAGCTAGCCACCTATAACTCATGGCATCCATCTTAGCAGTAGTTAAAATATACGTCAGAGGGTTACTGTCTGACACGACAGTAAAATGGTTGCCATATAAATAGTCTGCGAACTTCTCAGTTACTGCCCACTTTAGAGCTAAAAATTCTAATTTATGGGCGGGGTAACGGGTCTCACTTCTAGACAACCCCCGGCTTGTATAAGCTATGACCCTAGTCTGGCCCTCCTGCTCTTGATAGAGGGCGGCGCCAAGCCCTGTAGTGCTGGCGTCAGTATGGCGTGTATATGGCAACTGAGGGTCAGCGAAACCCAGGACAGGCGCAGTACTGAGCTTTTCAATGATGGTTTTGAATGCAAGATCACAGGAAGAAGTCCATCGCTCGCCAAACGGTGTCTTTGGGTCGTGGTACAGGGCAGGCTTAGCTTTGGGCTTTGTGCTTTTGCGCAAAGGAGGGTAGCCTGATGTTAAATCAGTGAGGGGCTTAACAATGCTGGAATAGTTCTTAATGAACCGCCTATAATGCCCTGAAAAGCCTAAGAACGAGCGGAGCTGTTTGAGATCACGGGGCACAGGCCAGGTACTTAGGGCTTTCACTTTTTCGGGGTCGGTCTAAACTCCTTTACTGGACACAATGTGACCGAGGTATCTGACAGAAGTTTGAAAAAATATGCATTTCTCAGGGGAGAGTTTAAGCCCGTACTCTTTTAGGCGATTAAGAACTTTCATTAAGCGAGCCTCATGTTCTTCGGGCGTCTTGGAGAATACAAAGTCAAAGTCAAAGTCAAAGTGCCTTTATTGTCATTCCATTGTTAATAAACAATGCAACAAAACTGAGATGCTGCTCCCTAAAAACAAACTATCACACTCACAGTTCACTCATGCATTTAACATTCTTATAATTACAACAATAAATAATGCTTGAAACAATATTACCTAAAAGTTGAATACAATATGTACGTAGCAATAATGAAAACATACTGAGCGATAAATATAAAAGACCAGCTTATACACACAGGGTTATTGCCACAAAATAACCTAAAATAACAAAATAATATCAGCAGTCTGTGCGTGTTACATAAATCCGTTCAAAATACGTACTGCTGCTGGGAAAAAACTATGATTAAACCTGGTAGTCCGGGTTTTATGGGATCTGTACCGCTTTCCCGAGGGGAGCAAGTGAAAGAAATCATGGCCTGTATGAGTGCAGTCTTTAATGATGGCAGTAGCTCTGTTGAGGTACCGAGACCTGGAAATCTCTTACAGAGAAGGGAGAGAACAGCCAGTGATTTTTTGCACAGTCTCGATCACTCTCTGGAAGGCTTTGCGGTCTGCGGCTGAACAGCCCTCATACCAAACCGCGATGCCATATGACAAAATGCCCTCAATAGCAGAGCGATAAAACAAAACCAGCAACTGTGCATTCAGGCCATTCTTCTTGAGGAGCCTCAGAAAGTGTAGACATTGTTGAGCCTTTTTTATCGTAGCTATGGTGTTAACTGCCCAGGTAAGGTTGTGAGAAATATGAACACCCAGAAACTTAAAAGCCTCCACCCTCTCCACACGCTCCTTGCCTATATATAGAGGAGGCGGCTCACTGCTATGCTTCCTAAAATCAATAATGAGTTCTTTTGTTTTGTTTTTTTTGTATTCAATAGCAGATTATTATCTGAGCACCATCTCACCAGTTTCTGGACCTCATCTCTGTATGCGGACTCATCTCCTCTTGATATGAGCCCCACTACTGTTGTGTCATCTGCAAACTTCACTATAATGTTTGTGGGATGAACAGGTATGCAGTCATATGTGTACAATGAATACAAAGTGGAGCTCAACACACAGTCCTGTGGCGAGCCTGTGTTAAGCATGACTGTAGAGGAGGAATGGGGTCCGAGTTTAACAGTCTGTGTTCTGTTTGTTAGGAAGTCCTTAATCCAGCTGCAAGTGTGAGTAGGCAGACCAAGCTGAAGCAATTTGGTGATGAGAATGTTGGGAATAATTTGGCGATGGCTGAAAACAGCAGAGCTGCGTCCCTTATACAGGCTAATATGCTAAGTGCAGTAAATGGGTGAATTAAATGAGCAGATTACTCTTTTTCATATTCTCTATTATTGTTACGGTAATATAAGCCCTCATTCTGAATTTTAGTGCATCTTGGAGAATTAGAATACCATAATTTGTCATTTTCACCCTATCCCTTGCATCTTCCTCTGTCCCACCAACCCTCTCCATGTCCTCCTTCACGACATCCGTGAATCTTCCCTGTGGTTTTCCTCTTTTCCCCCTGCCTGGCAGCTCCATCTTCAACATCCTTTGTCCAATATCTCACTATCCCTCCTCTACAGATGTCCAAACCATCTCAGCCTTGACTCTCTTACTTTGTCTCCAAGCTGCAAAACCTGAGCTGTCCCTCTGATATAGTCGTTTCTAATCTTGTCCCTCCTAGTCACTCCCAGTGAAAATCTTAGCATCTTCAACTCTGCCACCTCCAGCTCCATCTCCTGTCTTTTTGTCAGTGCCACCTCCAAACCATACACCATAGCAGGTCTCACTACCGTCTTGTATATCTTCTTTTTCACTCTTGCTGTGAACTTTCTGTCACAAATCAAGCCTGACACTCGTCTCCACCCACTCCACCCTGCCTGCACTCTCTTCTTCACCTCTCTTATGCATTTTCCATTGCTTTGGATGGTTGACCTCAGGTATTTAAACTCATCAACTTTCACTACCGCTACTCCTTCCATCTTAAGATAAGATAAGATAAGCCTTTATTAGTCCCACAACGGCGAAATTCCAGGATTGCAACAGCACAGGGATAGCAACACTCAGAGCAACAATCAGAAGGCAAGAAAAAAAAAAAAAAGCAAGCAAGCAAGAGCAGCTAATATACATATGTACATATTACTATATATATATATATATATATATATATATATATATATATATATATATATACACAGACACACAGTGTAGAGCATTGTAGCTGGATGGGATAAATATATGAGTATATAAACACACAGTGCGAAGCATTGTAGCTAGATGGAATGAATACTGTATATAGATATATAAATATAAACATAAACATAAACACATCCAGTGCGGAGCACTGTAGCTAGATGGAATAAATATGTCAATGTATAAACACACACAGTGCAGAGCATTGTTGCTAGATGGGATGAAACAGCACAACCGTCTACTTAGTTATCCTACATGGTATGATTATGTGCCCATACATATTCTCACCCTCCGTAGCTACCGGTATTTTCCTAGTTGTATGCCGGAGGGGACCATTGTGTAAGTCTATTGCATCTTTTGCATTCAAAAAAAACTATTAGGTTGTTACGTCTTTTTGCTATCTCTGCGAGCAGCCCTGCTTAGGTTGTACAGTCTGACAGCCGTTGGTAGGAAGGACCTGCGAAACCTCTCGGTTGTGCACCTGGTTTGATGTAGTCTGCTGCTAAATGAGCTCCTCAGTGCATTCAGTATGTCCTGCATAGGGTGGAACTCGGACTCCAGCAGAGATGACAGTTTAGCCACCGTCCTTCTCTCTCCTATCTCCTCCACCGGATCAAGGCGCTGCCCCAGGACGGAGCTAGCTTTCTTGATCAGTTTGATCAGTTTGTTCTTCACCATTGCACCTGCCTCTCTCTCATTCACACTCATGTATTCTGTCTTGCTTCTACTGACTTTCATTCCTCTTCTCTCCAGAGCATACTTCCACCTCTCCAGGTTCTCTTCCACCTGCTCCCTACCCTCACTGCAGATCACAATGTCGTCAGCAAACATCATGGTCCACGGAGACTCCTGCCTGACCTCATCTGTCAGCATGTCCATCACCATAGCAAACAAGAAGGGGCTCAGAGCCCATCCCTGATGTAATCCCACCCCCAGCTTGAATCCATCCGTCACTTCTACAGCGCACCTCACCACTGCCTCGCTGTCCTCATACATGCCTTGCACCACCCTCACAGACTTCTCTGCAACTCCTGACTTTCTCATACAGTACCACACTTCCTCTCTTGGCTCCCTATCATATTTCTCTAGATCCACAAAGACACAGTGCAACTCCTTCTGATCTTCTCTAAACTTCTCCATCAGCACTCTTAGAGCAAACATTGCATCTGTAGTATTCTTTCTTGGCATGAAACCGTACTGCTGCTCACTGATTGTCACCTCTCCCTTAACCTGGTTTCAACAACTCTTTCCCATATCTTCATAGTGTGGATGATCAGCTTTTTGCCTCTGTAGTTACTACAGCTCTGAGCATCACCTTTGTTCTTGAAAATTGGTACCAAAGCACTTCTTCTCCACTCCTCAGCCATCCTCTCACTCTCCAAGTTTGTGTTAAACAATCTGGTTAAAAAAAAGTCTCTACTATCTCTTCTAAACATCTCCATACCTCCACAGGTACTGTATGTCATCAGGATCAACCGCCGTTCCATTCTTCATCCTCTTCAAAGCTGCCTTCACTTCCGTCTTGCTAGTCCTCGGGACTTCCTTGTTCGCGATCTTTCCTTCATCCATCCTCTCGCTCTCATTTTCTTTATTCTTCAGCTCTTCAAAGTACTCCTTCCACCTCCTAAACACACTCTCGTCAATTGTTAGTACATTACCATTTCTGTCCTTAATCAACATACAGTGGTGTGAAAAAGTGTTTGCCTCCTTCCTGATTTCTCATTGTTTTGTATGCTTGTCAAACTTAAATGTTTCAGATCATCAAACAAATTTAAATATTAGAAAAAGATAACACAAGTAAACACAAAATGCAGTTTTTAAATGAAAAAAATCCAAACCTACATGGCCTTGTGTGAAAAAGTGATTGCCCTCTAAACCTAATAACTAGTTGGGCCACCCTTAGCAGCAACAACTGTAATCAAGCATTTGCGATTACTGGCAATGAGTCTTTTACAGTGCTGTGGAGGAATTTTGGCCCACTCATCTTTGCAGTATTGTTGTAATTCAGCCACATTGGAGAGTTTTCGAGCATGACCTGCCTTTTTAAGGTCATGCCACAGAATCTCAATTGGATTCAGATCAGGACTTTGACTAGGCCACTCCAAAGTCTTCATTTTGTTTTTCTGAAGCCATTCAGAGGTGGACTTGCTGGTGTATTTTGGATCATTGATCATCGTTTGTGTACTACATGAACAATGGCAATAAACCTGATTCTGATTCTGATTCTGATTCTGATCATTGCGCTGTTGCAAAACTCAAGTGTGCCTCAGCTTGAGGTCACGAACAGATGGTCGGACATTCTCCTTCAGGATTTTTTGCAAAATTCATGGCTCCATTTACCACAGCAAGTTTTCCAGGTCCTGAAGCAGCAAAACAGCCCCAGACCATCACACTACCACCACCATATTTTACTATTGGTATGATGTTCCTTTTCTGACATGCTGTGTTACTTTTACACCGGATGTAATGGTACAAAAAGTCCAACTTTTGTCTTTTCAGTCCACAGAGAATTTTCCCAAAAGTCTTGAAGATCATCAAGATGTTTTCTGGCAAAACTGGGAGGAGCCTCTATATTTTTTTTACTCAGCAGTGGTTTTCGTCTTGGAACTCTGCCATGCAGGCAATTTTTGCCCAGTCTCTTTCTTATGATGGAGTCATGAACACTGACCTTAACTGAGGCAAGTGAGGGCTGCAGTTCTTTGGATGTTGCTGTGGGGTCTTTTGTGACCTCTTGGATGAGTCGTTGCTGTGCTCTTGGGGTAATTTTGGCTGGTCAGCTACTCCTGGGAAGGTTCACCACTGTTCCATGTTTTTGCCATTTGTGGATAATGGCTCTCACTGTGGTTCGCTGGAGTCCCAAAGCTTTAGAAATGACTTTATAACCTTTTCCAGACTGATAGATCTCAATTACTTTGTTTCTCATTTGTTTCTGAATTTCTTGGGATTGCCGGATGATGTTTAGTTTTTGAGGATCTTCTGGTCTACTTCACTTTTTCAGGCAGGTCCTATTTAAGTGATTTCTTGATTGAGAACAGGTGTGGCAGTAATCAGGCCTGGGTGTGGCTAGAGAAATTGAACTCAGCTTTCAAAGATGTGATAAATCACAGTTAATTTTTGTTTTAATGGGGGGGGCAATCACTTTTTCACACAGGGCCATGAGGGTTTGATTTATTTTTTTTTTACCCTTAATAATAAACACCTTCATTTAAAAACTGCATTTTGTGTTTACTTGTGTTATCTTTGTCTAATATTTAAATTTGTTTGATGATCTGAAACATTTAAGTGTGACAAACATACAAAAAAAATGAGAAATCAAGAAGGGGCAAACACTTTTTCACACCACTGTAACCTGCTGCACATCCTTTCCAGCTCGATCTCTCTCTCTAGCCAATCAATACAAGTTCTTTTCTCCTTCCTCAGTGTCCAGCCTCTCATACAACTCATTACATGCTCGATTCTTTGCTTTTGCCACCTCTCTCTTTGCCATGAGCCTAGATTCCAAATACTCCTATTTTCTTCATCTCCCTGACTATCCCTCTTTTACTTTGCTAACCTCTTCCCTTGGATACCTTTTTGTACCTTCTCATTCCACCACCAAGTCTCCTTGTCTTCATTCCTCTGTCTACTGGATACGCCACATACCTTTCGACCATTTTCCCTCAATACTTCTGCTGTACTTTCCCAGTCATCTGGTAATTCTTCCCTACCACCTAGAGCCTCTATCAACACCTTCCTGAACTCTGTGTGACCTTCTTCCTTCTGTAACTTCCCCCACTTAATCTTTGGCTCTGCCTTCACTCTCTTCACTCACTTCTGCATAAGATGTAATCCACCTGTGTGCACCTTCCCCCACTCTTGTAGGTCACCCTATGTTCCTCTCTCTTCTTGAGGTATGTGTTCATCACAGCCATTTCTATCCTTTTAGCAACATCCACAACCATCTGTCCTTCCACATTTCTCTCCTTAAGACCATACCTACACGGGACCTCATCATCATCTCTGTTCACATGTTCATTAAAGTCTGTTCCAATAACCACTCTCTTCCCCCTGGGAACACTCTCTCCCACTTCATCCAGCTTACTCCAGAATTCCTCTTTCTCTTCTTCCTGACATCCAAGTTGAGGGGCATATGCACCAACAACATTCAAGATCACTCCTTTGACTTCTAGCTTCAAACTCATGATTCTGCCTGACTCCCTTTTTACCTCCTGAGCACTCTTCACATACTCTTCCTTCAAGATTACTCCTACTCCATTTCTCTTCCGATGTACACTATGGTAGAACAGTTTAAATCCACCTCCAATACTCCTAGCCTTGCTTCCCTTCCATCTGGTTTCTTGAACACACAGTATATCTACCTTTCTTCTCTCCATCATATCAGCCATCTCTCTGCCTTTACCAGTCATAGTCCCTACCTTTAAAGTCCCTACCTTCACCTCCACACTTCTACCTTTCTTTTTATCTCTCTCCCTCCTAACATGCCTTCCCCCTCTCCTCCTCCACAATCTTCCACCTACAGATGCCCAATTTCCACCGGCACCCTGTCAGTTAACAGCACCTGTGGCAGTCATTGTTAACCCGGGCATTGACCGATGCGGTATGAAAGTCCCATTCATCGTGATCTGCTTGTTTGATTTGGCAAAGGTTTTATGTCGGATGCCCTTCCTGACACAACCCTCACCATTTACCTAGGCTTGGGACCGGAACTAGGAGTACACTGGCTTGTGCAAACCCCGTGGCTGGGTTGTGATTTGTAATTTAATTAAAAAAGGATAACCATAATATCACAAATAAATTAAAAGGGCTTGATAAATATTTCACTGTATGTGGAGTGGAGGCTCACGTTCCTGCAGATATTTAAAGTGGTTTTTTTTTATTATTATTATTATTATTATTATTATGGACTGGAAGAAGTTATATTGATTTTCATCTGAAGACTAATTAAACTTTTAAACTTCTAGACCCAGCAAGGTTTCAAACAGGATGGACTAGCTTGTTATTTTCTTTCTTTTTTTTTTACTTTAATGGAGTTGAATATTACTCTAGTTTGTTTTGAACATGCAGCATTACAACAGCCCTCCATGGAGCAGCAGAGGCTGCTATTTGAGATTATTTTATTTAGCTATGGGAACATGTTATAATAGGCTACATTGTATTAAGGCAGAGACTGACAACAAAGCGACATTCACAGGTTTGCAGGCTTAAACAAATGAGGTAAAACATGACATGGAGCCCCAAACATGAGCCATGCCAATAGGAAGCAGAGATGCCGACCATGAGAGAAATAATCACAATTAGTCGACTAATCGAAAAAAATAGTCAATAGATACGTCAACATTTTTCTCATTAAGCATATTTCTGATGGAGCTATTGACCTGAGATTTTTACCAGATATCAGTAACAATCCAAGAAATACATACATACAACCAAATCAAGGCAACTGTGTTCACAAAACAAGTTATATTTAACAAAGTGGAATGAGACAGGGAATAAGTATTGAACACACTTGGTGAAATTTATTTAATATTTAGTAGAAAACCTTTGTTGGTAATAACAGATTCCAGACACCTCCTGTAGGGAAAAATTAGGTGCAGGCATTGATCAGGAGTGATTTTAGCCCATTCTTCCATACAAACTGTCTTCAGATCTTGAAGTTTCTGTGGGTGTCGTCTATGAACTCTGAGCTTCAGTTCTTTCCATAGATTTTCAATTGGATTCAGGTCAAGTGGCTGACTGGGCCATTGTAGCAGCTTTATTTTACTTCTCAGGAGTCAGTTAAGAGTGTCTTTCACTGTGTGTTTGGGATCATTGTCTTGCTGAAATGTCCACCCTTGTTTCATCTTGAGCATCTTGGCAGATGGCAACAGGTTCTTATCAAGGATATGTCAGTACATTTGTCCATTCGTCCTTCCTTCAATTATATGAAGTCTGCCTGTACCATGTGCTAAAAAAAACAAACAAACAAAAAAAACACCATGATGCTCCAACCACCAAACTTCAGTATTGGTATGGTGTTTGGGGGCTGATGTGCAGTGCCATTTCTCCTCCAAACATGCTGTGTGTTGTGGCATCCAAAACGTCCAATTTTGATCTCATCTGACCAGACTATATTCTCCCAGTATTTTACTGCCCGAACTAATGCTCTAGTTATTGCTCTTTTGTTCTGTTTTCTCACTCCCATGTCTTCTCCCTCTCCTCAGGTTTGCTGCCACCTCAGCGGTGTGTACTCTGGGGCTGATCACGCTCGCCTGACCCGAAGACACCGGACATCCAGCCAGGTCATCCGTCTTTCCCCTGTCATCCCCTGGTCCCATGCAAGAGTTCCCTGCCGGGTTCCTCTGCTCATTGTAGTAGAGTTTTCTCATTTTCTTATTCTCCTTTTCTGCCTCTAATCATATCTCTCTGCTCCCTTCCCCTAGGCTGTGTGCACTCCAGTGGGCACCTGTTTTTGTGTACAAATTTAACAGTGTTTTTGTTTTCACTTTTCTACAGTTGTGCAATTTATTTAGGTTTGTATGTTTTTGGCTTGCGTTTTCAATAAAGTGGTGTAATTTTTACCATCAGAGTCTGAGTGTTCGTTTGGTGTGGTAGCTCAGCGTTTGAGCCTCTCTCTTGTATTGAATCATGACAGAATGATTCAGCCAAGATCGAGGCTCAATGAGCGCTTTGCCAGGAGAACAATTGGCACTCTCGCTTTTGGATGCCACGGAATGCCAGGTCATGTTTCTTTCTGAACAACTTCAAACCATCACCCAGCAATTGGTGACTGTAACTGAGCATTTGTGTTTACTTCCTGGTGCGGCGCCTCCCTCTAGCAGCTTCTGCCATCTGCAGGAAAATTTATGTTCCTTCGCCTGTCCCCTATGGGGGGAAGGTGGGGGGACGCAAAGGGCTCCTGCTCCACTGCCAGCTTTATTTTCAACAGGTGGAGGGGAAGTATAGGGACGATTCAACTAAGATCCACTTCACGATCTTGTTGCTGCGGGACCGGGCACTCAAGTGGGCACAGTGCATCTTGAGCAGCCCGAACGGGCCCCTATACACATTTGAGTAATTTGTGAGGGAATTCTCTGAAGCTTTTGACCATATGGAGAGCGAGGGGAACATTGTTAGCCAGCTGATGGGACTCCGGCAGTGAGACCGGTCTGTAGACAATTTCTCCGTTGAGTTCCGGGTTGTAGCGGCAGACTCCTGATGGAATGACATTGCTCTCTGCAGCGCTGGCCTCTCGGGTCTGAATGTGCATCTCTGCAATGAGCTGGCTGTCTGGGCTACCCCCTCCTCTCTGCATGAGCTTATTGCACATGCGGTGGCCCTCAATAACCGGCTTAGGGAGCATGCGAGGGAGCAGAAAGCCACTGCTTCCCTGTTCCCTCCACAGCCGGCCCCTCGGGCCTCTGATGCTGTTCTGCCAGTGTGATCACCAGAGCAGATGGTCCTCGGTAGGGCCATCTGACTCCAAGGGAACGCCAGCGTTGCAAGAGGGCGGGGGGGTGTATATACTGTGGGGTCCCTGGCCACACGATATCAAAATGCCCAGTTTGGCCCACCAGTCACCATGAAGGGTCTGGTGGGAGCGTCTTCGCAAAATCCTCCCAATCCTGTTTTGAACTCCTGGCCCTCATTCAGTTACCGGGGGCCAAGTTCAAAACCTCCACCCTGATTGATTCATGGACGGAGCAGAATTTCATTCAAGTGGCACTGGTCTGAAAATTTCAGATTCCCACCAGTAACCTCCCAATGCCCTTGAATGTCTTGGTGGTTTCAGGCAGCAGCATCACGGCAATTGCCAAGCAAACTGAGCTGATATTGGTCATTTTGTCCGATAATCACCGCAAGACTGTCCAGTTCTATGTGCTGCCTCAATCTACTACCCCTATGATTCTGGGGTATCCGTGGCCCCAAATTCATAACCCTATAATAAATTGGAGCCATTTTGTCCTGGAGCTCTTTTTGTCTCTCATCATGCCTCCGCTCAGCCGTATGCTTGCCCTCTCTCCCGATTTCCTCCCCTCCAGCTGAGCCGGTGGATCTCAGCTCCGTGCCCAAGGTCCAGGGACAAGAGTTGCAAATTAGCTAATAGCTATACACTCCATGTGCAACACATCAGATTGATTGTCATTGATTAATTGTCTATGTTTATTGCACTGTCCCTGTCAAATAAACGAATCTATCTATCTATCTATAATGACTTAGGCGACGTCTTTAGCAAGTCTAGAGCCCTATCTTTATCACCTCATCGGGCCCACGACTGTGCTATTAACCTCCTCCCGGCCGTGCGGCAGCCATCCAGCGGGCTTTACAGTTTATCTGGGCCAGAGAGGGAGGCCACGGAGACCAACATAAAATACTCCCCCAGCACCTGCCATATTTGTCCGTTGTCCGCCCCTCTCAGCACTGGGTTCTTTTTTGTAGGGAAAAAAAGATGGGACATTGCGGCCATGTATTGGTTACCGAGAACTTAATGCGATTACCCCTAAGGATAAATATCCGCTGCCCCTTATTAACTCAGCGTTTGAGCTTCTCCAACGGGTGCATTTTTTTCACGAAGCTCGGCCTCTGTAATGCATACCACTTGGTCCACATTCATGATGGAGACGAGTGGAAGGCAGCATTTAAAACACCTCTGGGCTACTTTAAGTATTTTGTCATGCCATTTGGGCTGACCAAAGCCCTTGCCGTCTTCCAACGGTTAATCAATGATATCTTGTGAAACATGGTGAACCAGTTTGTTTTTGTTTATTTGGATGATATTCTGATATTTTCCTGCATGCTGGAGGAACAAGTAGTCCATGTTTGGTCAGTCCTGCAGCAACTGCTGGAGAGTCAGCTTTTTGTGAAAGCAGAGAAGTACGAATTCACAACTCGCTCAACTTCTTTCCTGGGGTTCTTCGTTGCCAAGGGCAAATTAAAGACCGATCTGGCGAAAATCAAGGTGGTTGTATACTGGCCTACCCCCGAGTCCAGGAAGCATCTCCAATGCTTCCTGGGCTTTGCCAACTTCTACTGCTGATTTATCTACAATTACAGTAAAATGACACATCTGCTAACGCAGTTGACATTGACCAAAAGCCCGTTCAAATGGTCTGAGGCCACTGAACGAGCTTTTGTGACCCTGAAAGGCCTCTTCACCAACGCTCACGTCTTTGCACAGGTGGATCCCTTGGCGCAGTTTGTGGTCAAGGTGGATGCTTTCAATTCGGGACTGGGCACTGTCCTCTCCCAGTGCTCAAGCTTCAACCAGAAGCTCCATCCATGCGTGTATTTCTCCCAGCGGCTGATGGCAGCCAAGCGGAACTCTAACTTGGGTCTCTAACTCCCAAGTCTCTGCTAGTCCATGATCTGTTAATTGATCATCAGATTGATTTAATATCCCTTACAGAGACTTGGTTAGGGCAAGAGGATTATGCTGGTTTAAATGAATCAACTCCCTCCGGTTATTTAAACTATCAAAATCACAGAAGTTCTGGTTGTGGAGGAGGGGTAGCGACAATTTACCATTCTAAATTACGAGTTAATGTAAAGCAAAAAACATGTTTTAATTCCTTTGAGGGCCTGGTCCTCAGTATTGGGCATGTTAGCAATCTTAGGTTAAACCCAGTTTTCCTTGCTATAGTTTGTTGTCCTCATTCAGCCTAGTCAGAGTTTTTATCCGATTTTGCCGAATTCTTAGCCGATTTAGTGCTGAAATCAGATAGAATAATTATAGTAGGGGATTTTAATATACATGTAGATGTAGATAGTCACTGTCTTAACAAGGCATTTAATTCAATATTAGACTCGATGGGATTTTCTCAGAAAATAGAAAATTCTATCCATTATCTCCACCACACATTGGACCTTGTCCTGACATATGGCATAGAATTAGAAAATCTGGTAGTGTCTCCTCATAATCCTGTACTGTCAGATCACTGTCTGCTAACTTTTGATTTCACTATTCCTGACTATTCGATTCCTAAAGAAAAATATTACTACAGCAGATGTCTTTCAGATGATGTTACCAAATTTATGCAGATTGTCTCCTCTATGCCATGTGTCAACACAATGGAAATAAGCTATAGACAGCTTGCTCCTTCTGTAATTGATAGCATGGTAGATAATGTTACAGCTTCTCTGCATCAGACTCGAGACTTGGTGGCCCCTTTAAAAAAGACAAATTCCAATCAGAGATTTCTAACTCCTTGGTTTAACACAGAAACTCTTAGCTTAAAACAGAAGACTCATCAATTAGAAGGAAAATGGCATTCCGCTAATTTAGATGAAAACTATTCAGCTTGGAGAAATCATCTTTTAATTTATAAAAAAATTCTTAGAAAAGCTAGAACAAGTTATTATTCTGCATTAATAGAGGAGAACAAGAATAATCCCAGGTTTCTTTTCAGCACTGTAGCCAGGCTGATAAAAAGCCAGGACTCTGTCAATCCTTGCATTCCCTTAGAGCTTACTAGTCAGGACTTTATGAACTTTTTCAATACTAAAATTTCATCTATTAGACATAAAATCAGTCAGATTCTTCCCACTGTTAACTTAAATACAGCATCTACTACAACTCCTTCAATTGATATCTGTTAGGATAAGTTTACTCCAATTGACCTTTTAGAGTTAGATAAAATAATTTCTGGTTCCAAGGTTGTCATAGCCAGGAGCGGCACTGGGGTTAAGCTCCCAGTGCTCATAAAATGCTCCTTACGGCGTGCGTCTCGAAAAGCCTCTGACAACTAAGTCCAACTCCTAGCCTGCCCGTGTGGTTTAGTCTCTAAGCCCGGCGAAACTGCTTTTACTAATAGGAGAAGGGGCGAGGGCGGATCTCTGGCGCCTTAAAACCAGATGCTTCGGATAGATGGTGGCTTGTCAACCTGGGAAGGTAGCCCATCTAGGGGAAGGTAAACCCTGATTTCAAACCTCCGCTGCCTTGCGGCACACCCGGTCACGGGAAAGGCTTCGGGAGTCAACCCTGAGGAAAAATCCGGAGTCGGAGCCCCTAAGGCAGTTCTCTGTTGTGCTCAACATCGTTCTGGCAGCTCCTGCAACGGCGCTGGTGCCAAACTATAGCAGCCCTGCTGTTCCTTTGGATTCATCAGTGACGTGGAGAGGGGGGACATGCTGCATGGGTAACATCTTGTCCTCCATATCTTCCTGCCCAGGCTTGAATCCTACCAACGCCCAATGCTGGAAGGTAGAACACCGGTGCGCATCGGCCTGTTCAGCCACAGGCGGTGCTGTTCCAGCAGAGTAGACGTTTAGGATTCTCTTCCATGGTCATCATAGACCGACGGAGGCCGACGATGGAAAATAATTTCCTCATCCAAGCCTTCAACTTGTCTTTTAGACCCTATTCCTACGAGGTTATTTAAAAAAAGTCTTCCCATTTATTGGCAGCCATATTCTTCAAATAATCAACTCTACTTTAACATTAGGCCATGTACTGCATTCTTTTAAAACTGCTGTAATTAAACCCTTACTCAAAAAGCCAAAGCTGGATCCAGGAGTTTTAGCTAACTATCGACCAATCTCTAGTCTGCTTTTCATTTCAAAAATCTTAGAAAGAGTTGTTGCTACACAATTATTTGATCACTTGCAGGGAAATTGTTTATTTGAAGATTTTCAATCTGGGTTTAGAATCCATCATAGTACTGAAACAGCCTTAGTGAAGGTCACTAATGACCTCCTTATCACATCTGAAAATGGACTTGTTTCTGTACTTGTCCTTTTAGACCTTAGTGCAGCCTTTAACACTATCGACTATAATATTCTACTCAATAGATTAGAACACTATGTTGGACTTAATGGAACTTCACTGCGGTGGTTTAGATCTTATTTATCTGATAGGCTCCAGTTTGTTCATGTCAATAATGAGATTTCATCCAACTCAAAGCTCAGTCACGGAGTTCCACAGGGATCTGTGCTAGGCCCTACTCTTTTTAGTTTGTATATGCTTCTGTTAGGCAACATCATTAGAAAGCACTGTATACATTTTCATTGTTATGCAGATGACACATAATTATACCTGTCAATGAAGCCAGATGATGGTAATCAATTTGCCAAGTTAGTAGCCTGTCTTCCATCCATCCATCCATCCATCCTCTACTGCTTTTCCGGAGGTCCGAGTCGCGGAGGCAGCAGTTCAAGCAGAGAAGCCCAGACTTCCCTCTCCCCAGCCACCTGCTCCAGCTATTCAGAGGGGATACCAAGGCGTTCCCAGACCAGCTGGGAGACATAGTCTGTCCACAGAGTCCTGGGTCTGCCCCGGGGTCTCCTCCCAGTGGGACGTGCCTGAAACACCTCAAGTGGGAGGCGTCCAGGAGGCATCCTAATCAGATACCCATACCACCTCAACTGACTCCTTTCAATGTGGAGGAGCAGCGGTTCAACTCTGAGCCTCTCCCGGATGACTGAGCTCCTCACCCTATCTCTGAGGGTGAGTCCAGCAATCCTACGGAGAATGCTCATTTCAGCCGCTTGTATCCCTGATCTCATTATTTTGGTCATTACCCAAAGCTCGTGACCATAGGTGAGAGTAGGAACGTAGATTGACTGGTAAATCGACATCTTTGCCTTAGAACTCAGCTTCCTCTTCACCACAACAGACCGGTACAATGTCCGCATCACTGCAGATGCTGCTCTGATCCGTCTGTCAATCTCTCGCTCCATTCTCCCCTCAATTGTGAATAAGACCCCAAGATACTTAAACACCTCCACTTGGGGCAGGAGCCTGTCCCCAACCCGGAGAGGACAATCCACCTTTTTCCGGCTGACAACCATGCACTTGGACTCAGAGGTGCTGATTCTCATCCCAGCTGCTTCACACTCAGCGGCAAACCGTCCCAGCAAGAACTGTAGGTCATTGCTGGATGAAGCCAGCAGGACAACATAATCTGCAAACAACAGAGATGAGATCCTGTGGTCACCAAGCATGACACCCTCCATTCCCTGGCTGCGCCTAGAAATCCTATCCATAAAAATTATGAACAGGATCGGTGACAAAGGGTAGACGTGGCGGAGTCCAACTCTCACTGGGAATGAGTCCGACCGAGTGTTGGCAATACGAACCAAACTCTCACAACGGTTGTACAGAGACTGAATAGCTCGTAACAACAAGCCCGATACCCCATACTCCTGAAGCACCCCACACAAAAAACCATGAGGGACGTGGTCAAATGCCTTCTCCAAGTCCACAAAACACATGTAAACTGGTTGGGCAAACTCCCACGAACCCTTGAGAATTCTCGAGAGGGTAAAGAGCTGGTCCGATGTGCCACGGCCAGGACGAAAACCACATTGCTCCTCCTGAATCCGAGGTTCGACCAGCAGCCGGACTCTCCTCTCCAGTACCTTGGCATAGACCTTCTCAGGTAGGCTGAGGAGTGTGATCCTCTAAAGTTGGAGCATACCCTCCGGTCCCCTTTTTTGAAAAGAGGAACCACCACCCCAGTTTGCCATGCCAAAGGCACTGCCCCCGACCTCCATGCAATGTTGCAGAGGCGTGTCAGCCATGACAGCCCTACAACATCCAGGGCTTTGAGGTACTCATGGCGAATCTCGTCCACCCCCGGGGCCCAGCCACCAAGGAGATTTTTAACCACCTTGGCGACCTCAGCCCCTGTGATAAGATAAGATAAGATAAGATAAGACTTTATTAGTCCCACAATGGGGAAATTCCAGGATTGCAACAGCACAGGGATAGCAACACTCAGAGCAATAATTTAGAAGATAAGAAAATAAGAGCAGTGAATATACATATGTACATAAATATATAAATATACAGTATATACACAGTGCTGAGTATTGTAGCTACAGTAGATGCAATAAACAGCATAGCCATTTACTTAGTTATCCTACATTGTATGAATATGTACCCATACATATCGTCACCCTCTGTAGTGACTGATATTGTCCTAGTTGTATACTGGATGGGACCATTTGTGTAAGTCTGCTGCGTCTTTTGCATTCAACACTATTAGGTCATCACGTTTTATTTTTTGGGGTTTTTTTTGCTATCTCTGCGAGCAGCCCTGCTTAGGTTATAAAGTCTGACAGCCGTAGGTAGGAAGGACCTGCAAAACCTCTCGGTTGCACACCTAGGATGATGTAGTCTACTGCTAAAGCTCCTCAGTGCGTTCAGTATGTCCTGCATAGGGTGGGACTCGGACTCCAGCAGAGATGACAGTTTAGCCACCATCCTTCTCTCTCCTATCTCCTCCACTGGGTCAAGGTGTTTCCCCAGGACAGAGCTAGCTTTCTTGATCAGTTTGTTCAGTCTCTTCCTATCGGCTGCTGTAATGCCACTGCCCCAGCAGACCACTCCAAAAGTGATGACTGATGCCACCACCGTGTCGTAGAATGTCTTCAGGAGCACCCCTTGTACACCAAAAGACCTGAGCCTCCTCAGTAGGAACAGCCTGCGCTGCCCCTTCTTGTAGAGTGCATTGGTATTGTGTGACCAGTCTAGTTTATTGTTCAGATGAACACCCAGGTACTTGTAGGATGTCACCATCTCAATGTCTGTTCCCTGGATGTTTACTGGTGCTGTGAGGGGTTGTCCTTGCCTGCGGCAGTCCATCACCAGCTCCTTAGTTTTCCTCACGTTGATCTGGAGGCAGTTCCAATGGCACCAGTCCACTAAGTCCTGGATAAGTCCTCTGTACTCAGCTTCTTCTCCGTTGAAGATGAGGCTGACGATCGCAGAGTTGTCAGAGAACTTCTGTAGATGGTAGTGTGTTGTGTTGTGTGAGAAGTCTGCAGTATAAAGGGTGAACAAAAAGTGAGCCAAAACCATTCCCTGGGGGGCCCCCATGCTGCCCATTATCATGTCAGACACACAATCCCAAGTTCTCACAAACTGTGGCCGGTTTTTGAGGTAGTCCAGGATCCATGATGACAGGTGCTGGTCCACCCCTGCGCACAGCAGTTTGTCCCTCAGGATCATCGGTTGGATGGTGTTGAAAGCACTGGAGAAGTCAAAAAACATGATCCTCACCGCGTTCCCAGGCTTCTCCAGGTGGTACAGGGAACGGTGAAGGAGGAAGATCACTACATCCTCCACACCGATGCCATGCTGGTAGGCGAACTGGAGTGGATCCATCTCTGGTCCCACTAGGGGGCGGAGGTGAGCAAGGAGCAGTCTCTCCAGGGTCTTCATCATGTGAGACGTCAGGGGCAAGTCACCCCCCTCGTCCACAAGCCCTGCTTTCTCTGTGGAAGGCGTATCAGTGAGATTGAGGAGATCCTCAAAGTATTCCTTCCACTGCCCGACAATATCCCCAGTCAAAGTCAACAGTGCCCCATCCACACCATACACAGTGTGGACAGGGAGCTGGTTCCCCCTCCTGAGCTGCCGGACAGTTTGCCAGAATCTCTTCGAGGCACCACTTGGTTCGGGAGTTGCCACCACGAGATGCACCGACCACTTTGCGGCCACAGGTCTGGGCCGCCACTTCAACAATGGAGGTGGAGAACATGGCCCACTCAGAGTCCATGTCTCCAGACTCCCTCAGAATGTGGTTGAAGTTCTTGCGGAGGTGGGAGTTGAAGACCTCCCGGACAGGGGCCTCAGCCAGATGTTCCCAGCACACCCTCACTATACGTTTGGGTCTACCAGGTCTGAATGGCATCCTCCCCTGCCATTGGATCCAACTCACCACCAGGTGGTGATCAGTTGATAGCTCTGCACCTCTCTTTACCTGAGTGTCCAAGACATACGGTCACAGGTTTGATGACACGATAACAAAATTGATCATCAACCTGCGACCTAGGGTGTCCTGGTTCCAGGTGCACATATGGACACCCTTATGCTTGAACATGGTGTTCGTTATGGACAAACTGTGGTTAGCACAGAAGTCCAATAACTGAACACCACTTGGGTTCAGATCGGGCAGGCCGTTCCTCCCAATCACCCCCTTCCAGGTTTCACTGTTATTGCCCACATGCGCATTGAAGTCCCCCAGTAGGACAATGGAGTCTCCAAGAGGAGCACCCTCCAGCACCCCAGTCAGAGACTCCAAAAATGGTGGGTACTCTGAAACATCATTTGGTGCATAGGCACAAATGATGGTCAGGACCCGTTTCCCAACCCGAAGGCAGAGGGAAGCAACCCTTTCGTCCACCGGGGAAAACTCCAATATAGAGGCAGCAAGGTGGGGGGATATAAGAATACCCACCCCTGCTCGTCGCCTCTTGCCCAGGGCAACTCCAGAAAAGGCCAAGCTCCAGCCCCTTTCCAGGAGAGGTAGCTGTGTGTTGAGGTGAGCCCGACTACATCTAGCCGGTATCTCTCAACCTCATACACCAGCTCAGGCTCCTTCCCCACAAACTGGTCCTGGGTGAAGGGCCAGACTAAGAACGATCCACCAGACTCTCATGATAAATTCTAGATCAAGGATTCAGTGTACCCTGCCCGGTATGGGGTTACCGGGGCCCCACCCTGGAGCCAGGCCTGGGGGAGGGGCTCGATGGCTAGCGTCTGGTGGCCGGGTTTCCACCCATGGGACCCAACCGGGCTCAGCACGAAGGAGTTACATGGGTCCGCCCTCCAGTGGGCTCACCACTTGCAGGAGGGATCATGGGGGTCTGGTGCTATGTGGATTAGGTGGTGGTCAAAAGCAGAGACCTTGGCGGACTGATCCCAGGCTTTCTAAACTGGCTTTTGGTACGTGGAATGTCAACTCTCTGGTAGCCTGTCTTAAGGAAATCAAAGCTTGGATGACTTGTAATTGCTTGCTATTAAATTCTGATAAGACTGAAGTCATTCTTGCTGGTCCAACAAACCTTAGAAATACCTTCCAAATCAAACTCTTAGTTTGGATGCAATTACTCTTTCTCTTAATAGTTCTGTGAGGAACCTTGGAATTATTTTTGATCAAGATCTGTCCTTCAGTTCACATATTAAATTTGTTTCTAAGACTGCCTTCTATCATTTGCGTAATATTGCCAAGATTAGGAGCATCTTGTCTCAGAGTGATGCAGAGAAACTGATCCACACTTTTGTTAGCTGTAGATTAGATTATTGTAACTCTTATTATCAGGTTGTCCTCAAATATCTTTAAAAAGTCTTCAGTTGATCCAAAATGCTGCTGCAAGAGTTTTAACAGGTACTAGGAAGAGAGATCATATCTCTCCGGTTTTGGCCTCCCTTCATTGGCTTCCCATAGAGTTCAGAATTAAGTTTAAAATCCTTCTTCTCACGTACAAAGCTCTTAACAATCAGGCCCCTTTTTTATTTAAAAGATCTGATGCTACCCTATCATCCTAATAGAGCATTACACTCCCAAAATGCTGGATTACTTGTAATACCTAGAATCTCCAAAAGTACAATGGGAGGCAGAGCCTTCAGTTATCAAGCTCTTTTCCTGTGGAACCAGTTACCAATCTGGATTCGGGAGTCAGACTCGATCTCTGTTTTTAAGAATAGGGTAAAAACCTTCCTTTTCGACATAGCTTACAATTAGGGGGGGATCATGTGTCTCTAACCCCTTCCTTAGTTATGCTGCTAATAAATTTAGACAGCCGGAGGGACATCCAATAATGTACTGGGTTTCTCCCATTTAATGTTTGCTCTCCACATATCTGTTCTTCTCATCTTCTTTATCCCCTCACACTGGGGCAGATGACTGCCCCTCCCTGAGCCTGGTTCTGCTAGAGGTTTCTTCCTGTTAAAAGGGAGATTTTCCTCTCCACCATCACCAAGCGCTTGCTCACAGGGGATCACCTGATTGCTGGGGTCTTTCTGCAATTGTTGGGGTTTCCCCTACATTTGAAAGTGCTATGAGATGACTGTTGTTGTGAAATGGCACTATATAAATAAAGCTGAACTGAATTGAATTGAATTGAATTTTTAAATTATGAGGAGGAAGAGAGGCCAAATCATTAAATTTAAAGGCTTCATGTTTAATTTGAGTTTTACCAACTTTTTGTTTAATCACTTTGGGATGCTTCATTCAGTCATTCATTTATTCATCCTCTTCCGTTTAATCCTTTTCGGGTCGCGCGGGGGGGCGGGGGGGGGGCTGGAGCATACATTATATTTTTATTTACTTTGGAGGGAGCAGACAATGATTCTCTGATGGGGGAGACAGGTGCTAAGTTGAGGGGTGGCAGATGAAGAGGAGCTGCAGAGAGGCATGTACGGCTGCAACTCTACTTCCTGGTCCCAACTCTGAGTTGTCAAGGTTTTGGAAATTTCGATAAAAATAATTCCAGATTGTTAGATAAAAGAGATGCACCATCCAAAGTGGGATGGACACTGTCTCATCTAATAAAACCATATTTTCCCCAAAATGAGTTCCAATTGTCTATATATCCCACATCGTTTGCAGGACACCACACAGACAGCCAGCGGTTGAAGGATGACAAGCAGCTAAACATGTCATCACTGGTCAGATTGGGGAGGGGCCCAGAGAGAACTACAGAGGCAGACATTGTTTGCTGCTTTCTCAGGGCGTGCTCGTGGAAGATTGAGCAAAGGGTCTGGCGGGCCCAGTCATCCGAACCCATCCCGGAGGGAGGTCCGTCCAACCGGCTATATATGCCCTCCATGCTGCGCAGTGAGGTGATTAAGTGGGAGCACACCAGGTTCCAAGGTTGTCATAGCCAGGAGCGGCACTGGGGTTAAGCTCCCAGTGCTCATAAAATGCTCCTTATGGCGTCCAAGTCCTAGCCTGCCCGTGTGGTTTAGTCTCTAAGCCCGGCGGAACTGCTTTTACTAATAGGAGAAGGGGCGAGGGCGGATCTCTGGCGCCTTAAAACCAGATGCTTCGGGTAGATGGTGGCTCGTCAACCTGGGAAGGTAGCCCATCTAGGGGAAGGTAAACCCTGATTTCAAACCTCTGCTGCCTTGCGGCATACCCGGTCACGGGAAAGGCTTTGGGAGTCAACCCTGAGGAAAAATCCGGAGTCGGAGCCCCTAAGGCAGTTCTATGTTGTGCTCAACATCGTTCTGGCAGCTCCTGCAACGGCGCTGGTGCCAAACTGTAGCAGCCCTGCTGTTCCTTTGGATTCATCAGTGACGTGGAGAGGGGGGACATGCTGCATGGGCAACATCTTGTCCTCCATATCTTCCTGCCCAGGCTTGAATCCTACCAACGCCCAACGCTGGAAGGCAGAACACCGGATCACTGGAGAGGACACTCCAGCTTCGCCTTTGGCGTAGACAAAACACGGGGAATGACAGTTACCGGTTATAAGCCATTGCTCAATTGGCGTAGAGCAGGGGTGGGCAATCATGTGCCATGGAGGGCCATTCCACTGCAGATTTTCTGTTCCACCCAGTGTCTTCAGCAGGTGTTTGCTCTGATCAGCTTCAAGGATCGCTAATAATTGAAAACACCTGCTGAAGACACTGGGTGGAACAGAAAATCTGCGCTGGAATGGCCCTCACTGCCCACCCCTGGCGTAGAGCGTGGCGCCAGGGGTTGTTCCCGACGGTGGGAGGGATCATCAGATCTCACTGGACAGCTACCGCCCGCCTCAAGCTGGGCAGCCCCCAGCCAATAAGGTGTTGTCCCGCCACAGCTTGCTTTCCTCATTGGGTGCATGGGGATAAGGAGAAATCCAAACAGCAGGGTGAGAACCTTTGCACCAGGCAAGACAATAAAACAAAAGAGACCAACTCTAAAACTGGGAACTTGGAACGTCCGCACTATGATGACAGGACTCGCTGCTAACCTCAAGGACATCAACGACACCAGGAAGACTGCCATCATCAATAATGAGCTGAAGAGACTGGGAGTGGATATCACCACTCTCCAGGAAACACGGTTAGCTGATGCAGGCACACTGAGAGAGAAGGACTACACGTTCTACTGGCAGGGAAAGGGCAGTGACGAACACAGGGAACACGGAGTGGGCTTCGCAGTGAAGAACACTTTGCTGAAGATGGTGGAACCGGGCAGCACTGGCTCTGCACGACTCCTCACCCTCCGCCTGAACACCACTCAAGGCCCAGTCACCCTCATCAGTGTGCATGCCCCAACACAGACAGCCACACCAGAGGCAAAAGACGAGTTCTACGAGAATCTCGCAACAACTGTCAGGATCATCCCCAACTCTGAACAACTCATTCTCCTTGGAGACTTCAATGTCAGAGTGGGTGCTGACCACGACTCCTGGCCCTCCTGTCTTGGACCTTTTGGCGTGGGCAGAATGAACGACAACGGACAGCGGCTGCTCGAGTTCTGCACATATCACGATCTGTGCATCACAAACTCGTTCTTCAAGACCAAGCCCCAACACAAGGTTTCCTGGCAACATCCGCGCTCAAAGCACTGGCACCAGCTAGACTTGATCCTGACCAGGCGCACCTCACAGAAGAACGTGCTAATCACCCGTTCGTTCCAGAGTGCAGATTGCGACACAGACCATTCATTGGTGTGTTGCAAGGTCAAGCTGCAGCTGAAGAAATTCCATCGTGCTAGACAACCTGGAAAGGCACGGATTGACATCAGCAAGATGGCCCAACCAGAACTTGTTGAGCAGTTTGCCTCCACCTTTGAGAAGGAACTTGGTGTACCACAAGGAGGAGAATCTGCAAAGCAGAAGTGGGAAGAGCTGCGAAACACCATCTACCGCACAGCCTTGGCTACCTTTGGGAGGAAGACCTCGAAGTCACAGGACTGGTTTGATGCCAAGTTGACCGAGATGACCCCCGTCATTGAAGCCAAGCGCTCAGCACTTGCTGAGTACAAGAAGTACCCAAACGAGAAGAATCTCCAGATTCTCAGGGCTGCGAGAAGCAAAGTTCAGCAGACTGCTCGGCGCTGTGCCAACGAGTACTGGACTCAGCTCAGCCAAGACATTCAAATCGCTGCCATAACAGGGAACATCCGTGGTATGTATGATGGCATCAAGAAAGCACTTGGTCCGGCTCAGAGCAAGACGGCCCCCCTCAAATCTTCCACTGGGGAGATGATCACAGAGAAGAACAAGCAGATGGAGAGATGGGCGGAACACTACTCCGACCTCTACTCTAGACAGAACACCGTGACACCGTCAGCCCTTGATGCCATCGACTGCCTGCCATCCATGGACGAACTTGACGCCGAGCCAACCATCGACGAACTCAGTAAGGCCATTGATAGCTTGGCCGCTGGCAAGGCACCCGGCAATGACGGCATACCCCCTGACCTGATCAAGCACTGCAAGACCGCCCTACTGCTGCCATTGCATGACGACCTCTGCCAGTGCTGGAAGGAAGGTGCCGTACCACAGGACATGAGGGACGCCAAGATCATCACCCTCTACAAAAACAAAGGGGAGAGAAGCGACTGCAACAACTACAGGGGCATTTCCCTCCTCAGCGTTGTTGGCAAAGTCTACGCACGAGTTGTTCTCGTTCGTCTACAGAAGCTTGCCGAACGTGTCTACCCCGAGTCTCAGTGTGGCTTCCGCGCTGAGCGATCAACGGTAGACATGATATTCTCCATCCGCCAACTCCAGGAGAAATGCAGAGAACAGAACAGGCCTCTGTACGTCGCCTTCATCGACCTCACCAAAGCGTTCAATCTGGTCAGCAGAGAGGGCCTTTTCAAGATCCTGCCAAAGATAGGATGCCCACCAAAGTTGCAAAGCCTCATCGAATCGTTTCACACCAACATGCAGGGGATAGTGCAGCACGATGGCAACGTCTCAGAGCCATTCAACATACGCAGTGGAGTGAAACAGGGCTGTGTACTTGCGCCAACCCTCTTTGGGATTTTCTTTGCTATGCTCCTGAGGCATGCCTTCAGCACAGCAACAGAGGGAATCTACCTGCACACAAGATCTGACGGCAGGCTTTTCAACCTCGCCCGCCTGAAAGCCAGAACCAAAGTACGCGAGGCTCTAATCAGAGACATGCTGTTCGCAGACGACGCTGCAGTCGCAACCCACACACAGCAGGAGCTTCAGACCCTGATGGACCGCTTCTCCCAGGCATGCAAGGACTTCGGGCTTACCATCAGCCTGAAGAAGACTAACGTCTTGGCGCAAGGCACGGAAGCACCACCAACCATCACCATTGATGACTACAAGCTGGAGGTCGTGAATCAGTTCACGTACCTGGGGTCCACAATCAGCAACAACCTCTCCCTTGATACAGAGATCAACAAGAGGATTGGAAAATCAGCCTTCACACTCGTTCGCCTCACCACACGAGTGTGGGAGAATCCCAAACTCTCTGTCAAGACGAAGATGGCAGTGTACAACGCCTGCATCATCAGCACACTGCTCTATGGGAGTGAGACGTGGACAACATACGCCCGGCAGGAAAAGAGACTGAACTCCTTCCACTTGCGCTGCATTCGCCACATCCTGGACATATCCTGGCAGGACAAAGTGCCCAACACAGAAGTTCTGTCCCGCGCCGGCCTTCCCTCCATGTTCACTCTACTCAGGCAGCGCAGGCTCCGCTGGCTAGGCCACGTTCACCATATGGAGGATGGCAGAATTCCCAAAGACGTCCTCTATGGAGAACTGGCAACTGGCAGGAGAGACGTGGGCCGCCCACAGCTGCGCTTTAGAGACGTCTGCAAGAGAGACATGAGGGCCCTGGATATCAACACAGAGCGCTGGGAGGACCTTGCAACGGACCGCTCCAAATGGAGAGGCACCCTGACCAGACAGCTCAAGGCGGGTGAAGAGAGACTGACTGCTGCAGCAGATGAAAAAAGGACCCGCAGGAAGAACCGCCACAGACCCAGCAGCACGGAGACCACCCACAAGTGTGACCTGTGTGACAGGGACTGTCATTCGCGCATCGGCCTGTTCAGCCACAGGCGGTGCTGTTCCAGCAGAGTAGACGTTTAGGATTCTCTTCCATGGTCATCATAGACCGACGGAGGCCGACAATACACCAGATTCTTCGCTTTCCATCCCGGCGTTTTCTGGACCATCAAGCTGCTGAGGAGAGTGGTTTGGTGGCCCTCACTCGGGAGAGATGACAGGAGTATCTTGAGGCCTGTCACACCTGCGCTGCTAGCGAGATGGACTCTTTCCGTCCAGCTGGCCTCCTCCATCCCCTCGCGGTGCTCAGTGGTCCTTGGTCCCACATATCTCTAGACTTTGTCACGGGCCTCCCTCCATCCCAGGGTAACACAGTCATAATCATCATCATCGACGGTTTCCCCAAGGCCATCCACCTTGTCCCTCTCCCTAAACTGCAATCGGCTGCGGAAACAGCCAACCTATTGACTTAAAATGTTATCCGCTTACATGGGATCCCAGCGGACATTGTCTCGGACCGGGGTCCAGTTTACATCTCAGGTGTGGAAAGCATTTTGTTGATTCCTGGGTGGCACAGCCAGCCTGATGTCTGGATACCACCCAAGGAGCAACAGTCAGGTGGAGCGTGCTAATCAGTCCTTGGAGGCCACCCTGAGGTGCGTAGCATCCTGCAATCCCACCACCTGGAGCTCCCACCTGACCAGGGTGGAGTATTCTCATAACTCTGCCATCTACTCCACCACTGGGCTAATACCATTCAAAGCCTTGATGGGCTACACGCTGCCTCTGCTCCCCATGGCAGAGAGGGGTCTTGCCATCCCATCTGTGGAGGTCCACATGTGCCATTGCTGCCATCTTTGGAGGACGACAAGAGCTGCCCTCCTCCTCTCTGCGAAGCGGAACCAGCAGTACGGAAACCGCAGACATGCGCCGGTGCCGAAGAACACAGCGGGACAGAAGGTCTGGCTGCCCGCTGAGCAGATTCCGCTAAAGACGGAGTCCCGGAAGTTGTCGCCGTGCTATCTGGGGGTGTTTCCCATCAAGCACATCATAAACAATGTAACTGTTCAACTTTACCTGCCACCTTTGATGCGGTTCCATCCCACCTTCCATGTCTCCGGCATCAAGCCCCTCTCCGCCAGCCCTTCCTGCCCTCCTCCAGATCCCCCACCAACACCATGGGTCATCGATGGTCAGACCACCTGCACGGTAGAGAAGAGTGGACGCCCGTTGACAGGGTCATGACTGCCAGTATCTGGTCAATTGGAAAGGGTACAGTCCAGAGGAGAGGTCCTGGATTCTGGGCTCCTTCATCCTGGACAAACGGATGGTGTGGGCATTCCATCGGGCACACCCGCGGAAGCCCAGTGGGACCCCAGGAGGTGCCCCTTGAGGGGGGGCACTGTGATGATTGGGAAAGCGTGCTCCCCCTCCCCTCCTGTTCCTGTCTTCCTGGCTCCTTAGTAAATACCACACCTGCATGATTGGCACACCTGCTGCTTCCTGGTCTTCTAGCATATTTAAGAGCCAGCGTGTGAAGAGCTCGCTGCTGGGTCATTGATTATTGCTGCCCGAACTAATGCTCTAGTTATTGCTCTTTTGGTTGATCTGTGTTTTTTCACTAACGTGTCTTTTCCTTCTCCTCAGGTTTGCTGCCACCTCAGCGGTGTGTACTCCAGGCCTGATCACACTCACCTGACCCCAAGACATCGGATGTCCACCCAGGTCATCCGTCTTCCCCCTGTCATCCCCTGGTCCCACGCAGGAGTTCCCTGCCGGGCTCCTCTGCTCATTGTAGTAGAGTGTTCTCCTTTTCTGATTCTCCTCTTGCGGAGATTCTGCCTCTAATCATCTCTCTCTGCTCTCAAATTTACAAATTTAACTGTGTTTTTGTTTGCGCTTTTCTACAGTTGTGTAATTTATTTAGGTTTGTATATTTTTGGCTTGTGTTTTCAATAAAGTGGTGTAATTTTGCCATCAGAGTCTGAGTGTTCGTTTAGTGTGATAGCTCAGCGTTTGAGCCTCTATTTGTATTGAATCATGACAGAATGATCCAGCCAAGATCGAGGCTCAACGAGCGCTTTGCCAGGAGAACAATCGGTACTCTCACGTTTGGATGCCACGGAACGCCAGGTCATGTTTCTCTCTGAACAACTTCAAACCATCACCCAGCAATTGGCGACTGTAACTGAGCATTTGCATTTACTTCCTGGTGCGGCGCCTCCCTCTAGCAGCTTCTGCCATCTGCAGGAAAATTTCTGTTCCTTTGCCTGCCCCCTATGGGGGGGGGGGGATGCAAAGGATTCCTGTTCCACTGCCAGCTTTATTTCCAGCAGGTGGAGGGGAAGTATAAGGACGATTCAACTAATTAAGTGTGTCTTTTTGTTTGAGCTTTTCTTTAGTTATGCACTTTATTTAGGTTTGTATATTTTTGGCTTGTGTTTTCATTAAAGTGGTGCAATTTTTACCATCAGAGTCTGAGTGTTTGTTTGGTGTGGTAGCTCAGCGTTTGAGTCTCTCTCTTGTATTGAATCATGACATAAATGCACAGTAGTCATCCTACTTCCTGTATTTACCTTTCCTGTTCTCATGGCAAATAAAAATCTGACCAATAAGAACAGAGAACATTCTGATGTAAGTCTTGCGGGATTTAATGTGATGGAATTTGGTCCGCTTGAATTTTTGCCTGTGTGAAAGGGAACCGACCCAAGGAGAAAATGATACAAAATAACAAACTTATCAAGTGGTTTGAACCAAAGTAAATGAATTTTGTTCTGACAGCACCCTAAGAATTTATGAACTTGGTTGGTTTTAAGCCTTTACTTTGCTACTTGTACTTATTCATCACACACATTTCTAATGACCTCACCACAACAAATACTTCCTCACTGTCCAGGAGTGCCTTGTTAGCTACTTGGAATAATCTTCATGTTTTCAGCAAACTACTGAAAAACAAACACATGCAGTACAATCACATTTAGCATGCAAGGTTTTAGCATCACCTCAACCTGTGCACTTCCTTCCCAGAGTAACGAGAACACAGCAGAGTAGCTGCCATTGAGATGATCAACCACCTGCCCTGCCACACCTGCGCCAAGCTTGTGGAGCCGGGCAAATAAGAGGTCTCCTCCAGACGTCTTTGGGTGTCCGTGGCAATTGTACATTTTAATCATTACTTCCAACTGATCACCAATATACCACTGTGTTCCGTTCCTGCCTGGGAGGATAGTTAAGGTGCTGTGGGCTGGATCACTAGTCTGGTTCAGGGAAAGAGGAGATTGTAAAGTTGGAGTTTCAGGCCAAGCTATGGACTCAAGCAGGAAAGCTGCCTCATCCTCGTCTTCCTTGCGTGACAATGGCTGGAAGTTGAAGGTGGTGAGATCCCTGTAAGATTCAATGGAACCCTCTGGGATAATCACGGTGGAATTTTGTTTGCTCTGAAATTATTAGAAGGTTGAGAAAAAGGAAGAGTGGTTAATACAGAGTTATTTACATTTTTCTGCTTTACAAGTGGTGCAAATTATCCATTTATAAAAGCATCAGCAGCAGTTTTATTACCTTAAATTGTTAACTGTCCTTGTATTTTGTTTTACATTGAGTGATCTAAAATCCAATCATTTTAAGATAAGGTAAGATAAGCCTTTATTAGTCCCACAATGGGGAAATTCCAGGATTGCAACAGCACAGGGATAGCAACACTCAGAACAACAATCAGAAGGCAAGAAAAAAACAAGAACAGCTAGTATACATATGTACATATTACTATAAATATATATATAGACACAGAGTGCGGTGCATTGTGGTTGGTGAATGTGCAGCAGAAAGTCTAAGCTCTCTCTCCCTCCACGGGTGCGGTGGGCCAGCTGGATGTCCCTGGGCATGATGGTGGTGACCCCCCTGGCGTGGATGGGGCACAGGTTGGTGTTCACGAAGAGACCCACCAGGTAGGCCTCGCTTGCCTCCTGCAGAGCCATGACAGCGGAGCTCTGGAAGCGCAGGTCGGTCTTGAAGTCCTGAGCGATCTCCCTCACCAGGCGCTGGAAGGGCAGCCCACGGATGAGCAGCTTCGTGGATCTCTGGTAGCGACGGATCCCTCTCAGAGCCACGGCACCGGGCCCGCAACGGTGAGGCTTCTTCACTCCGCCGGTGGCCAGAGCGCTTTTTTCGAGCAGCCTTGGTGGCTAGCTGCTTCCTGGAGGGCTTTTTCCTCCAGTAGATTTACGGGCGGTCTGCTTGGTTCTTGCCATCGCTCTTTATTATTCTGTCTTATATTTCTTGCACGCCGCCTAAACTCCAGCCCAGCACCCGCGTCATTTTCGGCACAGTTCCTCGGCATGTCGAGCTTCTCTGTTAGCACCGAGTGGTGGTTGGAGCTAGCTAGCCAGCTAGCTAGCTCTTCCCTGCTGTATCGTCCCCCGCTGCAAACAGAGGCTCCGTCCGCCGACTCGGGAGACCCTTGGGGGCGATCTGTGTGTCCGTGATATATATATAGAGTGAAAGGTGTAGAAAGAAGAAGGAAGATAAGAAAAAGGCAGTTGCAAAAGGCAGCCAACTCGTGTGGCGCCGCCGGTCCGGCAGAACCGGAACCGGTTTTACATTATAGAAGTTGCAGAAAAACAGACAGGATACGCGTAAGTCTGTCTGGAAAAACTTTATTTACATTTTTGCACTTCCTCCTTTTATCTCCGTCCAAAAACGGAAAAACTCCGCCTTCACATTAAAACTCCACCTTCACAATAAAAGATCCAATTTTGTGTGTGAGACCAACAACTAATATCACCACACAGGCCCCCCCCAGAACACACAAATAACAACATAAATAAACATGCCGACAAAAAACAAACTAAAACAGCATGAACAAAAATCCAAACGAATATAACTCAAGAGAACCTCTTAGGCAACCTTATTACTCTGCCCCGACGACTGCACTGCACAGTCCTAGGGGGCACAACTGTAACTGGAGCAGAAACAACCTCAGGCGCAGGGTTGGGAGGGCGCCCCCGCCGAGCCGGGCGGGCTAACTCAACCTCATCGTCACAAAGAACATGAGCAGGCTTCAACCGATCCACCGAAATCCGATCCTGACCAGTCCCCAACTCAACCAAAAAATCCTTATAGCCTGTTTCTAACACCCGAAAAGGGCCATCATAAGGTGCTTGCAGGGGAGAACAATGGGCATTGTGCTGGACAAAAACATATTTAGCTGACCTAAGGCTGTCAGGGACGTTAATACTGAGGAAGGCAATGGTGCGCAGCCACAGGAACAAAAGCCCTAGCTTCCTCTCGACACTTAGGCCTCTTAACCATACTGGGACCTAACCCTGGACTGGTAGGAAGAAACTCCCCTGGAACCCTCAAGGTCTGGCCAAGGACCAACTCAGCCGAAGAGGAATGCAGGTCTTCTTTGGGGGCTGAACGCAAACCCAACAAAACCCACGGTAATCTGTCCACCCATCCACTATCCACTAATGACGCGCGAAGGGCCGCTTTCATAGTCGGATGAAACCGCTCGCATAGCCCATTAGGTTGTGGATGGTACGCTGTGGTCCGATGGAGTTTAACCCCCAAACTACCAGCTACTTCATTCCAAAGTGCAGAGGTAAATTGCGGGCCCCTGTCAGAGGTAACGTCCAAGGGGACACCAAAACGGGACACCCAAGAGGAGATAAATGCCCGGGCAACATCAGATGCTGTAGTTGATGTCAGGGGAACCACCTCCGGCCACCGCGTAGTCCGGTCCACCATAGTGAAGAGGTGAGTAAAACCGCGAGACAGAGGAAGAGGTCCAACTAGGTCCACCTGAACATGATCAAAACGTCGCTCCGGAATCCAAAAAGGCTCCAATGGAGCCTTTATGTGGCGCTGCACCTTAGCACGCTGGCACGCCACACAGGTTGTCGTCCAAGTCTTCACATCCTTTCTGAGACCAGGCCATACAAACTTAGCGCTCACCAACTTGACCGAAGCCTTTACCCCAGGATGCGACAAAGAATGAACAGCGTCAAAAACACGACGACGCCAAGCCACAGGCACCAGAGGTTGTGGTTTTCCCAGTGTAGTATCACACAGAAGAGTGGCGCCACTGTCTTGAAAGCAGACATCCTCCAACTGCAAACTGGACTCCGTGGAACGAAGCACCTGCACCTCCGGGTCCAACAACTGATCGGCAGCCATCTCAGCATAGTCCATACCCAAATGAACAGCAGCAACTGGTGCACGAGAAAGACAGTCCGCCACCAAGTTGGTCTTACCAGCCACATGCTGAATGTCTGTAGTGAACTCGGAAATAGCCGAAAGCTGCCGTTGTTGCCGAGCTGACCAAGGTTCAGTGGACTTGGCCATGGCAAACGTGAGAGGTTTATGGTCCACAAAAGCGGTGAATTTACGGCCCTCCAAAAGACGCTACTACTACTCCAAAAGTAGCGTTGTTAAGGCGTCTAAAATCTCCACAGGGGCGCCAACCCCCATCTGACTTAGGGACCATGTGGAGGGGAGAAGCCCACGGACTGTCGGAACGGCGCACAATACCCAGCCGCTCCATATTGGCAAACTCATCTCTAGCGATGGCTAACTTAGCAGCATCCAGACGGCGTGCGCGAGCAAAAACAGGTGGACCCACAGTAGTAATATAATGCTCAACCCCATGTTTAACCACTGCCTCAGAAAACGTAGGCACAGTGAGGGCAGGAAACTCAGAGAGAAGGTGCTGGTATCTGTCTCCTGAGGCGAGCATGTTAGAAAGCAGTGGACCAGCCCCACCCAGTGTACATGGATAAGAATCAAAAGACACAGCATCAATCAAACATCTGTTAGCTACATCAACCAACAGTCTGTAAGCACACAAAAAATCTGCGCCAAGAATAGGAACTGCTACAGATGCTACCACAAAGTCCCAACTAAATTCACGGCCGTTAAAACACACAGTAATGAGCCTGGTGCCAAAAGTGCGAATAGGAGTACCATTAGCAGCGTCCATTGGAGGTCCATGTTCATATTCCATGACGTCAGCCGAAGAGGGGGGAACGATGCTCCATTGCGCTCCTGAATCCACCAAAAAAAGACGTCCAGCCGCGCAGTCCTCAATAAAAAGCAGCTTATTGCTGGTGCCGGTGCACGCAGCTGCTAGCGAGCACCAGCCTTCTCGTTTCCCTGTGGCTGGAAAGAGCACGGTGGAATACAGCGCCGAGCCTTCGGTCCAAAACGGCGGTGATGTCACGCCTCGCCGCCCATCTGCGGCGCCAGCTGCACGTACACCTGCACCTCGTCAGCGGCGAGGGATTTAAACTGCCTCGCCCTGGGCTTCGGCCTGAAGCAGTCAGTCTTCACTCGCTTCCCTTGCTGTAAGGAATCTCTACCGCTCAGCAAACATCCAAGTAAGAATCTCTTACCTCCTTCTTCTCCTAGTCTGCTCCCCTGTGCACAGGTGGATTTCTCGGCGGCGGACCACTCCTCTCCGCCACCGTTCCCTCGCTGCTGCACCGGGCGCTCCAGGTCGCTGTCTTCCGGGCTTCACCCTTGCTGTGCCAGCCACCTGCCATTTCCAAGTAAGCCAGTCATCATTACCATATCTCCTGTGTTGGTGTGGTGCCCGTTACCCTTCTCCCTTTGCTTCTCCCATAGGGTTGTCCGGCTGTACGGCCTCCTGCCTCCGTGCCCGACGCAGACGCCACCACCAACACATTTACATCTCGCAGACACACATTCATACACACTTGTTGTTAATAAAGCTATTAGATCTACCCTGAGCCTGCGTGTGTGTCTCCTGAGCCGTGCACTATGTCAGTACGGCTTCAGCAGAGCGGCTCGGCAGACAGCGGGCTCACACGCCGACTTTCCACCCTCGAGGCTCGGGTGGACCTAATAGCCCACCAGCAACAGGTGATTTTAAATCAATTGTCTATCATCACTAACCGATTGGACTGCTTGGACCCCCAACAGCCGTTCCCCCCGGCTCGTCAGGGCGGCGCGGCTCCTGCTGCTCCAGCGGCCGTCCAGCCTGCTCCGGCAGCACCGGTTCGGCTCACACCCATTCTGACCCCCGCCCACTTTAGCGGTAAGCTCGGCGGAGCACGGGGGTTTATAATGCAATGTGAGTCCGTGTTCCACCGTGTGCCCGGAGATTTTCCCTCAGACCATAGCCGAATTGGCTACATAGGGAATCTCCTGGAGGGGCGAGCACTTACTTGGGCTTACGCCATGATGGCGAAGCCCAGTTACGCCACCCTCACCTATGGCCAATTCGTGAGACTGTTCCTGGAGGTCTTTGATCATTCTCGTACAGAGAGCGTTCAGGTCGATCGGCTTCTCAGCCTCCAGCAGGGAAGCCGGTCGGCAGCTGATTACGCAATCGACTTCCGGGTAGCGGCGGAGGAGGTTGGCTGGGGAGAACGTTCTCATCTTCCCCCGCAGTCTCAGTGATGGTCTGAGGGACGAATTGGCTGGATGGGACATCCCGGAGACTTTAGCGGAGCTAACGTCCCTAGCCATCAGCTTGGATAACAGGTTGCGCGAGTGCACCTTGGAGCGGAAGTCGTCTTCTTCTCCCCCTCGTGTGCCTCGTCGCGCCTGTCCCAAGCTCGCCCCCTGGCGTTGCCGCCACCATCGCGCTCCGAGGAGTCGGAGCCGATGGTGACGGGCTGGACAAAGCTCCCTCCTGCGGAGAAACAACGCCGCCGTGAGTTGGGTCTCTGCATGTATTGCGGAGACAGCCAACACACGGTGGAGCTTTGCCCACAGAAGCCAAACAGGGAGGTCCGCGAGTCACTGTAGGGGGCCTCGCGGACGTCAATCGGTTAAATCCCCTCTCCCAATTGAAGCTGCCCGTCCGGTTTTGTCACAACCCCACTGGGCACCTCACCCACGCACTGGTGGATTCGGGCGCGGAGGGCAGCTTTATTTCACAAAGCCTGGCAACCCGATTGGGCATCCGTTGCCAAGCCCTCAAATCTCCTCTCGCCCTGGTCAACCTCTCCCATGTCTCCCTGGGGAGAGTTACACACCAGACCGTCCCTGTCCCTGTGATCATCTCTGGGAACCACCGGGAGGAAATCACTTTCTACGTCCTCCCCAACTCTGTGTCGCCCGTCATCCTGGGATACCCCTGGCTTCGCCTCCATAACCCCGTCCTGGATTGGAAGTCCGCCAGGGTATCGGCATGGAGTTCCTTCTGCATGAGCACCTGCCTGCAATCCGCTGCCTGCTCTCCGTCCTCTTCTCCAACTCCTAAGGACGCCGCGCCCCCGGATCTCTCCCTGGTGCCATCAGAATTTCACGACCTGGGTATGGCATTCAGCAAGTCCAAGGCGATGTCTCTTCCTCCACACAGGCCCTACAACTGTGCGATAAACATCCGCCAGGGGGCACCCTTACCCTCTGGGCGACTCTACAGCCTGTCGGCGCCGGAGAAGGAGGCTATGAATTCCTACCTCAAGGAATCGCTGAGTGCTGGAATTATCCGTCCCTCGTCATCACCATTAGGCGCAGGATTCTTCTTCGTGGGCAAGAAGGACGGTTCCCTCCATCCTTGTATCGACTACCGCGCCCTGAATGATATCACGGAGAAGGATCGCTACACCCTGCCACTAATGGACACCGCCTTCCACTCCCTCCAGGGGGCGACTTGGTTCACCAAGCTGGATTTACGCAGCGCATACCACCTTGTCCGGATCCGGAAGGGAGATGAGTGGAAGACAGCCTTCCGTACCCCGAACGGCCATTTCGAGTACCTGGTGATGCCGTTCGGGTTGACCAATGCTCCAGCCGTCTTTCAGCGCCTCATAAATGACGTCCTCCGGGATTTCATCGGCCTGTTTGTGTTCGTCTACCTGGATGACATCCTCATCTTCTCCAGATCCAGGGACGAGCACCGGGTCCATGTGAGGCGGGTCCTCCAAAGGCTGCTGGAGAACCGGTTATATGTGGAGGCAGAAAAGTGTGAATTCTACACTAAAACCACGTCCTTCCTCGGGTTCTTCATCTCCCACGACCAGGTGCTTCCGGACCCAGTGAAGGTGAAAGCGGTGGTGGAATGGCCCACACCTACATCAAGGAAACAGGTGCAACAATTTATTGGGTTTGCAAACTTCTACCGCCGCTTCGTCCCGAATTTTGGCACCGTCGTCGGCCCTCTGACCCGCCTCACGTCCCCTAAGGTCCCGTTCTGGTGGACCGTAGAGGCCGCAGCTGCTTTCCAGGCGCTGAAGGCGGAGTTCTCCTCCTCCCGGGTCCTCAGCCAAGTCGATCCCTCGCTGCAATGCATCGTGGAGGTGGATGCTTCGGACACGGGGGTGGGGGCGGTTCTATCTCAGTGGTCGCCTGATGACGGAGTCAAACGGCCCTGCGCTTTCTTCTCCCAGTGCTTGTCCCCGGCGGAACGGAACTACGACGTGGGGGACAGAGAGCTCCTCGCCATCAAGCTCGCGCTGCAGGAGTGGCATCACTGGCTAGAGGGGGCGGACCTGCCGTTCGTGGTCCTGACTGACCACAAGAACTTGGAGTACCTGAGATCTGCCAAGCGTCTGAACGCCCGCCAGGCGCGCTGGTCCTTGTTCTTTGCCAGGTTCTGCTTTAACATCACCTTCAGGCCTGGCTCCAAGAACGGCCTGCCTGACGCCCTCTCTAGGCAATTTGCCCCTGAGGAGTCTGAGGACACGGTCCACACCATCCTGCCCAGGTCGTGCATCGTGGGAGCCGTCACTTGGGACATAGAAAGTAAGATCCGGAAGGCGCAGGAATCGGAACCTGACCCTGGCAGCGGACCGGAGGAGAGGCTTTTTGTGCCATCCACGGTCCGAGGGGAGGTCATCCACTGGCTGCACACATCTAAGCTCACCTGCCACCCTGGTTCCTCCCGGATGATCGACCTTCTTCAACGGTCCTTCTGGTGGCCGGGCCTGCGGAAGGACGCTGCCCGCTACGCCCGGGCCTGCCCTGTATGTGCCACCAGTAAATCAGGTAATGCCCCTCCAGCAGGTTTGCTCCAGCCTCTGCCCGTCCCTGGCAGGCCCTGGTCACATATCGCCCTGGATTTCGTCACCGGACTCCCAGTCTCTAACACCTTCGACACTGTCCTGACCATCGTAGACCGTTTCTCCAAGGCGGTGCACTTCATCCCGCTACGAGGTCTTCCATCTGCCCTGGAGACGGCGGACCTCCTAATCCAACACGTGGTCAGGCTGCACGGGATTCCGGTGGACGTGGTCTCGGACCGGGGGCCCCAATTTTCCTCAGAGGTTTGGAGGTCCTTTTGCAACGCCCTGGGAGCCAAGGTAAGCCTATCCTCCGGCCATCACCCCCAAACCAACGGGCAGTGTGAGCGGACCAACCAGGAGCTGGAGGCTGCGCTCCGCTGCGTCACTGCGTCCAAGCCTGCGTCCTGGAGTAACCATCTCGCCTGGGTGGAGTACGCCCACAACACCGCCCGCTCTTCTGCCACTGGGATGTCTCTCTTTAAGGCGTCCCTGGGCTACGACCCCCCTCTGTTCCCAGCGCAGGAGAATGAGGTAACTGTCCCCTCAGTTCGGGCGCACCTCAGGCAGTGCCGTTCCATCTGGGCGTCGGCGCGCAATGCACTATTACGCACGGCGGAGCGCAACAAATCCACGGCGGACCGGCACAGAAGACCTGCCCCAGCGTACCAGGTGGGCCAGCGTGTCTATGTGTCAACCCAGGACGTCATTTTAAAGGGTGAGAAGAGGAAGCTGGCACAGCGTTTTATGGGCCCATACCCCATCACCAGGATTATCAACCCGGTGGCTGTGCGTGTAGCTATTCCCCCCTCCCTCCGCATCCATTCCACATTCCACGTTTCCAAGGTGAAGCCGGCAGTCTCCGATCCCCTTTGCCCTCCTCCTGCTGTGCAGCCCGCGCCCCGGATGATTGATGGCCATCCGGCCTGGCCTGTCTCCTCTATCCTGGACTCCCGGCGCCGGGGTCGCGGGTTGCAGTACTTGGTGGACTGGGAGGGTTATGGGCCTGAACATCGGCAATGGGTACCCTCGTCATTTGTGTTGGACCCGTCCCTCATTACCGAGTTCCACCGAGCGCACCCGGAGAAACCATCGCCAGGAGGTGCTGCTAGAGGGGGGAGTACTGTCACGCCTCGCTGCCCATCTGCGGCGCCAGCTGCACGCACACCTGCACCTCGTCAGCGGCGAGGGATTTAAGCCGCCTCGCCCTGGGCTTCGGCCTGAAGCCGTCAGTCTTCACTCGCTTCCCTTGCTGTAAGGAATCTCTACCGCTCAGCAAACATCCAAGTAAGAATCTCTTACCTCCTTCTTCTCCTAGTCTGCTCCCCTGTGCACAGGTGGATTTCCCGGCGGCGGACCACTCCTCTCCGCCACCGTTCCCTCGCTGCTGCACCGGGCGCTCCAGGTCGCTGTCTTCCGGGCTTCACCCTTGCTGTGCCAGCCACCTGCCATTTCCAAGTAAGCCAGTCATCATTACCATATCTCCTGTGTTGGTGTGGTGCCCGTTACCCTTCTCCCTTTGCTTCTCCCATAGGGTTGTCCGGCTGTACGGCCTCCTGCCTCCGTGCCCGACGCAGACACCACCACCAACACATTTACATCTCGCAGACACACATTCATACACACTTGTTGTTAATAAAGCTATTAGATCTACCCTGAGCCTGCGTGTGTGTCTCCTGAGCCGTGCACTATGTCAGGTGATAAAAACACAGGCCGCTCTCTTTCTTACAGCGATCCGATACTGCAGCCACATCCACCGAGACTTCTCCATCAGACTGTCCAGGCAGCAATGCATGCACCGACAAATGACGAGAAGCCAGCCAAAGCCTGTCCGCTTCTCCAGCCAAACCCCAATAATCCTTAGTACAAATGAGGGGCGAGCTGAGCCAGGACAGTGCGCACTGGAGGCGGAAGCTGACGCAGAAACAGGTGGGTGAACAGAAATGAGCTGTCTCCTGAACCAAGAAGTGCCAACATATTCTCCATCAGCTCAGAAGGTCTGCTGTCCCCCAAACCAGTCATAGACAGAAGACGATCAGCGCGCTCTATATCAGAGAGCTGGTACAGCTGCAGAAGAGCCCTCTTCAGAGTGACGTACCTGTCAGCGTGAGGCGGGTCCCGGAGCAGTCCCATCAAACGACGAGTAGTGGCAGAATCCAAAGCTGCAACAACATGGAAATACTTCGTGTCATCTGTAGTTATTCCGCGCATATGGAACTGAGCCTCGACATGCTGAAACCAGGGCTCCGGGTCGTGCTGCCAAAAGTCCGGTAATTTAATGGTGGCCGCAAAAACAGCTGGTGCGGGAGCCGCGGCGGATACAAACGCCGTGGCGGAGATATCAGAAGAGGTCGCCTGAACAGACATTCTTCAAACGTCGGAGTCACCAATATAGAAGTTGCAGAAAAACAGACAGGATACGTGTAAGTCTGTCTGGAAAAACTTTATTTACATTTTTGCACTTCCTCCTTTTATCTCCGTCCAAAAACGGAAAAACTCCGCCTTCACATTAAAACTCCACCTTCACATTAAAAGATCCAATTTTGTGTGTGAGACCAACAACTAATATCACCACAACATCATATTAAAGGGACAAACTAAATTGTAGATGCATTTATTACAAGACATTGGCTATTCTTCAAACAAAGCTTTGATGAGGCAAGTAAAGCAAATGAGTTAGGAATGCACGCAATAAACTATGCTAAACTAGTCTTTACTCAAGTACAAAGTGAAACATTACAGGTGCATCTAAAAAAATTAGAATATTACATAAGATCAATTAAAAAAGTGGATTTTTAATTGAAATGTTTGCCTGCTGAAAAGTATGTCCACCATGTACACACTCAATACTTGGCCGGGGCTCCTTTTACATGAATTACTACATCAGTGTGGCGTGTCATGGAGGCAATCAGCCTGTGGCACTGCTGGGGCGTTGTGGAAGCCCAGGTTGCTTTAATAGCAGTCTTCGGCTCGCCTGCACTGGTGGGTCTGGTGTCTCATCTTCTTCTTGACAATATCCCACAGATTCTGTGTGGGGTTTAGGTCAGGAGAGTTTGCTGATCAGTCAAGCACAGTGATTCCATGGTCATTAAACCAAGTATTGATTGGTTCTTTTGGCATGGCTATCACTATGCTTGACTGGCCAGCAAACTCTCCTGATCTAAACCCAATACAGAATCTGTGGGGTACTGTCAAGAAGAAGATGAGAGACACCAACATCACATGAATATCATTCTGATTTTTACTGCTTTCATACGACGTGTGGAGGTAAGTGATTTTCAAGAAAAAGACTTGTTTTGTTAAACTAACATTTTAATAGGAGAATTAACAAAAGTATATTTTTTTTTACATTTTTAAGCATATATTTTAAGCCTGAATTGTTGAAATGTGTCATCATGTTATGCACTACTGCAGTTTGTCTGCACCATGAGTATGGGTGGCATGAGACTGATACAAGACCCCCCCCCCCCCCCTTCCCCTCTCCACTTAGGAAGCGCAAACTTATATGTTAGTTTCAGGGTGTCAATTAGGCACATCTTAATTTCATGCACATGCACATGCACTCACTCACACATTGGTGGAATTCACCATGTTTACACATAATGTTTATAAACGTCTGGAGGATATACATGTTCTCAATATCTGTTACAGGCAGAGTGAAACATTTGTTCTGGTTTAATATTGATGATTATGATTGTAGTTTTTAAATTTAACTTATAAATCAGGATACTGACTGATTGATGAAGAACCTCTTTACTGCTCTTGTAGTCATCAGTATTAACCACATCACTGCTGAGCAACTTTCATATGATGATGTCACTGATGACTTTGTATCAAGGAAACCTTCTTCTTCTTCTTGTATGTTTGATTGGCGGTTGGCAACCAGCTCACAGGTACATTACTGCCACGTACTTCACTCTATATCATCTGGTCAGGAGCTGTTGTCCTTCTATCATCATTGCTGTGTCCAATCAAACCTCAACTCTATTGTCATATATCATCACTCTGTCTATAATTCCTCTTGTTGACAGTTTAACTCTCTTCACTTTATCAAGGTCAGTCTTTATATTGCAGTTGGGGCGGGGGGGGGGGGGGCGCCCAGGCCGTCATACAAGCCAGGACCGCCACTGTCCACGGGAGTAAAGGCTGCCTTAACGAGCCATAGGTGGTGTAATCAGAGAAGGTGCAGTCGATCAGAGCAGTCACTTGGTGGAAGTGAGTGCACAAACCTGAAACACTACAATTCTCTGGGCTTTTAAATTTCAGTTTGAGTGGATTGGTTGATAACTTTTCTCCAAAGTATATATTTTTATTGATTTTGGAATAAGACAAAAAAGAATAATAAATAACTTCCTCATTAATATAATTTTAAACTGTCATTTTAAGTGCAAATGAAACTAATTAGAAACAATTAGAGGAGAGTGAAATAAAGTTTTGTAAAAACTCTCTTCCACTGAGCTAAATATTAAGCCACCACTGATATACTGATATATAATCAAGAAGAAAATAATATATCAAGAAAAAAAAATATATAAGTAGCAGTGATAGCCAGGCTGCTGCAAATAATTTGATATTTGCCCAATGCCCCATTAACAACATCAGGTAATAAGTTAAAGAAAAAGTTGAAAGCATCTTTAAAATAAAAGGCTAAGCTTAATTTGAACATATTTTACTTGCATTTACAAACTGTGCGGAGAAACTGTGAGCTGTCTCTTGTTTTCAGACAAGTATATCCAGTTGACAACATTCCATAATAAAAGCACATAACAGAAACAGCCATTCTCATTGAAGCGCTATAGAGGGCTTTTATTTTAAAAGAATACAGGATGTGTTTAATTATGCACAGCCTATAGAAAAAAATACACTAACTCAGATTTCAGTCAGATCAACTCTATTCAATGCAGCATTTATGACTAATTTTAAGGTTATTGAGCAGGAATTCAGGGATTGTTTCTCCTTTTTAAGGGTATTACGAAATCTAATTATACTGAATGTACAAAAGTTAAATGTCAACTCAAAGGGCACTTTGGACATTAAGAGCAAAGGGGTGGGGCTCAAGCACCTAAAGGACCCCCCTCTGGTCGATGGTAATTACTGACTGAGGCCGGTGTGTCAATACGCCTGACGCATGGAGACAGACATGTCAAGTGGGAAGAGAGAGATCCATCCATCCATCCATCCATCCATCCATCCATCCATCCATCTTCTACCACTTTTCCTGAGGTCCGGGTGATGCAGTTCAAGCAAAGAAGCCCAGACTTCCTGATCCCCTCCAGCTCTTCAGAGAGGATACCAAGACGTTCACAGACCAGCTGCGAGACACAGTCTCTCCAGCAAGTCCTGGGTCTCCCCCAGGGTCTCTTCCCAGTGGGAGATGCCCGAAACATCTCAAGTGGGAGGCGTCCAGGAGGCATCCTGATCAGATGCCCAAACCACCTCAAACGGCTCCTTTCGATGTGGAGGAACAGCGGTTCTACTCTGAGCCTCTTCTGGATGACTGAACTCCTCACCCTATCTCTAATTATGAGTCCAGCAATCCTGTGGAGGAAGCTCATTTCAGCCGCTTGTATCCATGATCTCATTCTTTCGGTCATTACCCAAAGCTCATGATCATAGGTGAGGGTAGGAACATACACTACTGTTCAAAAGTTTGGGGTCAAATTTCCTTATTTTTGAAAGAAAAGCACTGTTTTTTCTCAATGAAGATAACTTTAAACTAATCAGAAATACACTCTAATATCTAATATACATTGCTAATGTGGTAAATGACTATTCTAGGTGCAAATGTCTGGTTTTTGGTGCAATATCTACATAGGTGTATAGAGGCCCATTTCCAGCAACTATCACTCCAGTGTTCTAATGGTACAATGTGTTTGCTCATTGCGTCAGAAGGCTAATGGATGATTAGAAAACCCTTGTGCAATCATGTTAGCACAGCTGAAAACAGTTTAGCTGGTTAGAGAAGCTATAAAACTGACCTTCCTTTGAGCAGGTTGAGTATCTGGAAAAAATTATTATTTCAAATACAAATCATTATTTCTAACCTTGTCAATGTCTTGACTATATTTTCTATTCATTTTACAGCTCATGGTGGTAAATAGGTGTGACTTATTTAACACATTTAGACTTGTTGGGCAAACTCCCACGAACCCTCGAGGATTCTCGAGAGGATAAAGAGTTGATCCGTTGTGAATCTGAGATTCGATCAATGGCCGGCCTCTTCTCTCCAGTACTCTGGCATAGATCTTCCCAGGGAGGCTGAGAAGTGTGATCCCCAAAAGTTGGAACACAGCCTCTGGTCCCCCTTCTTTAACAGAGGAACCACCACCCTGGTTTGCTATGCCAAAAGTAGTGCCCACGAGTTCCATGCATTGTTGCAGAGATGTGTCAGCCATGACAGCCCTGCAACATCCAGCGCCTTGAGGTACTCAGGGCAAATCTTGTCCACCCCCAAGGCCCGGCCACCAAAGAGTTTTTAAACCACCTTGGCGACTTCAGCCCCTGTGATGGGTGAGTAAACTCGCTCGTCCTTAAGCTCTGCTTCCTCTGTGGATGGCGTGTCAGTGGGATATAGTAGATCCTCAAAGTATTCCTTTCACTGCTTGACAATACCCCCAGTTGAAGTCAGCAGCACCCAATCCGTACCATACACAGTGTGGACAGGGAACTGTTTCCTTCTCCTGGGTCACAGGAGTTTGCCAGAATATTTTTGAGGCTGACCGAAAATCTTGTTCCATGGTCTCACCAAACTCCTCCCATACCCATGTTTTTGCTTCAGCAGTCACCTGAGCTGCACTCTGCTTGGCCTGCCAGTACACCTCAGCTGCTTCAGGAGTCCCACAAGCCAACCAAGCTTGATAGGACTCCTTCTTCAGCTTGATGCCCCCCCTCGCCACTGGTGTCCACCACTTGGTTCGGGGTTGCCACCCAGAGATGCACAGACAACCTTGCGGCCACAGCTCTGTTCATCCGCTTCAACAATGGAGGTGGCGAAAACAGTTCATTCAGACTCAGTGTGTCCAGACTCCCTCGGAATGTGGTTGAAGTGCTTCTGGAGGTGGGAGTTGAAGACCTTCTGGACCAAGGCCTCAGCCAGACATTCCCAGCACACCATCACTATATGTTTGGGTCCACCAGGTCTGAATGGTATCCTCCACTGCTCTTGGATCTAACTCACCATCAGGTGGTGATCAGTTGACAGCTCGGCACCTCTCTTTACCCGAATGTCAGAGACATACAGTCGCAGATCTGATAACACAATAAGAAAATCGATCATCGATCTGCAATCTAGGGTGTCCTGGTGCCAGGTGCAGATATGAACACCCTTATGCTTGAACATGGTGTTCATTATGGACAAACTGTGATTGGCACAGAAGTCCAATAACTGAACACCACTCGGGTTCAGATCGGGCAGGCCGTTCCTTTCAATGACGCCCCTCCATGTTTCACTGTTGTTGCCCACGTGCGCATTGAAGTCCCCCAGTAAGACAATGGAGTCTCCAGGAGGAGCACTCTCCAGCACCCCAGTCAGAGACTCCAAAACGGTGCGTCCTGTGAACCATCATTAGGCACATCGGCACAAATGATGGTCAGGACCCATTTCCCAACCCGAAGGCGCAGGGAAACAACCCTTTCATCCACCAGGGAAAACTCCAATGTAGTTGTAGCAAGGTGGGGAGATACAACACCCCTGCTCATCCCTGCTCACTGGCAGTCGCCTGGGGAAACTCCAAAGTAGATCAAGCTCCAGCCCCTCTCCAGGAGACTGGTTCTGGAACTGGAGCTGTGTGCTGAGGTGAGTCCGACTATATCTAGCTAGAATTTCTCAACTTCGTTCACCAGCTCAGGGTCCTTCCCCACCAGAGAGGTGACATTACAATTACAATTGTACTACAATTGTAGTACAATTACATTTTACAATTCCAATAGCCAGTTTAGGAAGCCGGGGATCAGATTGCCAAGGTCTCTGCCTTTGCCCACCACTAGATCTGCATAGCAGGATCAGGCCCCCCATGGAATGTCACCTTATCGTGGTGGGGGGTTTGCATGCCCTAGTGATCCCAGGAGCTATGTTGTCTGGGGCAATTTGCCTCTGGTAGGGTCACCTAAGACAAACTGGTCCTGGGTGAAGGGCCAGACTAAGAACAATCCAACAGACTCTCATGATGAATGCTGGAACAAGGATTCAGTGTACCCTGCCCAGTATGGGGTTACCAGGCCCCACCCCAGAGCCAGGCCCAGGGGAAGGGCTCGATGGCAAGTTTCTGGTGGCTGGGTTTCTGCCGATGGGACCCGGCCGGGCTCAGCCTGAAGGAGCAACTTGGGTCTGCCCTCCAGTGGGCTCACCACCTGCAGGAGGGACCATGGGGGTCTGGTGCTTTGCGGATTGAGTCTTTCTCCTATATAAAAGAATACATTAATGGCTACTTGGTAGACTCCAACAGTAAGTCACAATTCAAATGAAAAAGTGGATGGAATAAAAAACTATTAAGTGTATCATCATCTTATAATTAAAATGAAAGCACCAAAGTGCAGTTGCCTCGGTGCAACCTCTACTGGCCCGGCCTAGTTATTAAAATACCTTTTGTCGTGGCTCCACTGAGGGTATAATGTTGAGTTAAACCTATGTTTATTTTGAAAACAAAGGCTTATCTGGAAATTCTGGCAAATTAAAAGTCCAGAAAATGTGGCAATATAATGATACAAGCCTTTAGTTCCACTTGCTTTTGACTGGGTGCGCTGAAAAGCTGGTAACAGACAGATACAAACACACATACAATGACACACACAGACACACTGAGTGATTACCGCATGCCTCCATTGCACCAAGGTATAGTGACAGGTGATTAGATTGTAACTGTTACAACTCTCTCCATTAAAATAACTGAAAATCCCAGCACATGCTGTTTCCTCATGTGCTCTTGTCAGTAGGACCTGTTTAATTTCAAAATGGGCAGCTGAAATTGCATTAAATAATGTGCTTATGACGACAGACCTCCTTTTTCCTGATCAAAAGCAGATTGTCAGAAAATGCTCAAAAATACCAATGCACGAGATTACATGCTGCCACACCTCTTTGTAACAAATCCCTCCTCACGGTGCAAAAAGCAGTCACAAGGTGAGAAGGGTGATGCAAAAATGCACTGTTGATTGTCATAATAGGGCCCTTGTATTTATTATACAGAGGAACAGAATAAGTTATTATTTCTCTGCCCGGTACCAAATGATCCATGACCCCAGTGGTTGGGGACCATTGGCTTGAAAAAGCAGAGTCTCTCAGAAGTAAAGCTGGGCAGAGGTTGAGGAATCTGTGAAAAATTGCATCTACAAATTGTGGAGGATTTTTTATGAAATGTCTCACTTTCAACATTTGATTGCAAATCATTGCATTCTGTACAGCATTCCAACCTTATATTCTCTAACTATTCAGTAGCATGGTTTAAAAATAGTCAATACAACAGCTCAAAGGCATCATTGAAACTCCACACAGAAAGGCCGTTCTTGACCAGGAGTTAGGATCAAGGAGCCTTGTAGCTGTGAGTCTGCCATTATGTTCATTATGTGGGCCAATTATCCAGCGGCCTACAGGGAAAATTTTTAATACCAAGGGAATCCCATAGTTCATTCATTAATTCATCTCCAACCACTTAATCCTTTTCGGGTCGCGGGGGTACTGGTGCCAATCCCAGTGTCTTTGGACAACACCCTGGACAGATCACCAGCCCATTGCAGGGCCAACACAGACAGACAGACAACCATTCACTCTCACATTCATACCTAAGAACAACTCAGAATCCCCAGTTGATGCCAATTAACCTAATGTACATATTTTTGGAGTGTGGAAGAAAACCCACACAGACACAGGGAGAACATGCAACCTCCACACAGAAGGATCACCAATGGCCAGAGGGTAGGATTGAACCCGCAACCTTCTTGCTGTGCTGCCACAGTGCGAACCGCTGCACCACCGAGCTGCCTGAGAAACCTATAGTGTTTTATAAAAAGACATGTATTGATGGAGAAATTTTTGGCCCCCATAGGACCCAAGACTGGGGATTGGGCAATACTGAGTCACAGTTCGATACTTATATTTTCCTACAACACATTCTTGCAAACTACACTTCATTAAGTACATTAAAGTTAATTTACATCCTTCCATCCATCCATCATTGACTGCTCATCCAGGGTTCTTGGTCGTGGAGGCAGCAGTCCAAGCCGAGAAGCCCAGACTTCCTGATTTCTGGAGTTTGCACTTTCTCCTTGTGCTGGTTTTCAATCATACTCCCAAGCGCTGCATGTCAGGTGATTTTAAAAAGGTTGTAGATGTCCGTCTCTATTAAGCCCATAGAATAGAGGCTTAATTTAGTATTTAAGTCATTTGAGTAGCAATTAAATAAGAAAATTGCGATATATATTCAGGTCCGTTCCCTTGGCCATAAGACTTAAATCCAATAGAAGTGCTGCCCAACAAATTAGACATTAACTTCACTTTGAGTAATATTTATTTAAATCCCACTGCAAAACCTGTTTTAGTAAACACCTGATATTTCAGCTTTAACACAATGGTGTTCATGACTTTTTTGACATATGTGGACAACTGAGACATTATAGCATCTTTAAAACACTATCATTTACTTAGAAAACTGTTGCTGACTGCCAATAACCGCTGCTCTGAAAAATGGAACAAAATTTCACACTTCTGCCAAAGTCAATCAATAACTTTACAGTAATATTTTGAACAAACAGAATCCACACTCACTTCCATCTGAATGTAGGTTCCTTGCAGCCTGTCCATACTAAATAGCAGCGCTAATAAGGCAAAGATAGTCAAGAATAAGAAGATGTAGGAGCAGTTTGGACAAGCAGACATCTTGGAGGTTCACGAAAGGTAATCAGTCTTCTAAAAGACAAAAACAAAGGGATAACTGACACACTACAGAATAGTAGCATGCTACAAGACAAAAGTAATGCAATGCTGTTTTCACCTGTTAACAAGAAATTTGCATAAATTGATCAACTAATATTTGAAGAGATTATTCACCTGGTTTTATGTCATGGGTTATGAACTACTCTATTTTCAATTGTTTTTTGTCTTTTGGGGCATTTACAATAGTGTGGTTGGACACACAAGAAATATTTCCAAAGAATTAATCAAGAATATTAATAGAACTCAATTCAATATTAATAGAATTGAAATTTTCCATTGGCTGTTCCAATGAATTATGGTTTTCACAGAACAACAAATGAGTGTTCCTTCTTGTTTTTTGTCATGTCAGCATCTATGGTCATTTCATGGCAAAAAGGTCTAAAATCAGACCTTTTGCCATGAAAAAGAGTAAAAATATTCTTATGTTCAAACAAAATAATTTTGTTTCCAATTTTGAATAAAGCTGTAACACAACAAAATGTGGAAAGGGTGATGTACTCTGAATACTTTCCAGATGTGCTGTATATTTATGCTTTCCGTCTAACTGTGGGAGCAGGAACAGTGGAACTTGCTTTGTAAGCAGACTGCCAGAAGTTTGACTCCAAAACAAAACAAATACCCTGACAATGGGAGTACACCTCTTCACCTGAGGGTGGTTGCCATTGTACCTGCTCTTGCAATTGGTTGGAAAACATAAAGAAACTTTTCAAGAAGTAACTTTAAGTACTTCTGGGAATAACATTAAGCAAACAACATCTGCTTCAGTGGATCATCTGCCTCCATCTCACTCTATCCCTTATATTTTCTTCTGTCACACCAACCCTCTCCATGTCCTTCTTCACTACATCCCTGAATCTTCTGTGGTCTTCAACTTTTCCTCCTGCCTGGGAGCTCCATCTTCAACATCTTTTGTCCAATATATCCACTATCCCTTCTCTGCACATGTCCAGACCATCTCAGTCTGGCCTGTCTTACTTTGTCTCTAAGCTGCAAAACCTGAGCTGTCCCTCTGATATACTCATTTCTAATCCTGTCCCTCTTAGTCACTCCCGAAGAGAATCTTACCATCTTCATCTCTGTCACCTTCATTTCTGCCGGATGTCTTTTTGTCAGTGCCACTGTCTCTAAACCATACATCACAGCAGGTCACTACTGCCGTGTAAAACTTCCCTTTCATTCTTGCTGCTATCCTGTCACAAATCACTCCTGACACTCATCTCCACCCACTCAACTCTGCCAGCACTCTTCTTCACCTCACTTATGTGAGATCTATTGCCTTGGATGTTTGACCCCAGGTATATATATATAGGCCTATATATATATATATATATATATATATATATATATATATATATATATATATATATATATAGGCGTCGGGACCGGACGGCATCAGCGCAAAGCTCCTCAAGTTCTGTGCAGACCAGCTGTGTGGGATTGTGACGTATATCTTCAACCTGAGCCTGAAACTGGGGAGGGTACCACAGCTGTGGAAAACATCTTGTGTGGTACCTGTACCAAAAACTTCCCACCCCAAAGACCTGAACAGCTACAGACCGGTGGCCTTGACGTCCCACTTGATGAAGACCCTGGAGAGACTGCTCCTTGCTCACCTCCGCCCCCTGGTGGAACCAGCGATGGATCCACTCCAGTTCGCCTACCAGCATGGCATTGGGGTGGAGGATGCGGTGATCTTCCTCCTTCACCGTTCTCTGTCCCACCTAGAGAAGCCCGGGAATATGGTGAGGATCATGTTCTTTGACTTCTCCAGTGCTTTCAACACCATCCAGCCGATGATCCTGAAGGACAAGCTGCTGTGCGCAGGGGTGGACCAGCACCTGTCATCATGGATCCTGGACTACCTCACGAACCGGCCTCAGTTTGTGAGAACCCGGGACTGTGTGTCCGACACGATCATCAGTAGCACGGGGGCCCCCCAGGGAACGGTGCTGGCTCCCTTCCTGTTCACTCTTTATACTGCGGACTTCTCACACAACACAACACACTGCCATCTACAGAAGTTCTCTGATGACTCTGCGATCGTTGGCCTCATCTCCAATGGAGATGAAGCTGAGTACAGAGGGCTTATCCAGGACTTCGTGGACTGGTGCCATCGGAACTGCCTCCAGATCAACGCGAGGAAAACTAAGGAGCTGGTGGTGGACTGTTGCAGGCAAGGACAACCCCTCACAGCACCAGTAAATATACAGGGAACAGACATCGAGATGGTGACAGCCTATAAGTACCTGGGTGTTCATCTGAACAATAAACTAGACTGGTCACACAATACTGACGCACTCTACAAGAAGGGACAGCGCAGGCTGTTCCTGCTGAGGAGACTCAGGTCTTTTGGTGTACAAGGCGTGCTGCTGAAGACATTCTATGACACGGTGGTGGCATCAGCCATCACTTTTGGAGTGGTCTGCTGGGGCAGTGGCGTTACAGCAGCCGATAGGAAGAGACTGAACAAACTGATCAAGAAAGCTAGCTCTGTCCTGGGGCAGCGCCTTGATCCGGTGGAGGAGATAGGAGAGAGAAGGACGGTGGCTAAACTGTCATCTCTGCTGGAGTCCGAGTTCCACCCTATGCAGGACATACTGAATGCACTGAGGAGCTCATTTAGCAGCAGACTACATCATCCCAGGTGCACAACCGAGAGGTTTCGTAGGTCCTTCCTACCAACAGCTGTCAGACTGTACAACCTAAGCAGAGCTGCTCGCAGAGATAGCAAAAAGACATAACAAACTAATAGTTTTTTGAATGCAAAGTTGCAATAGACTTACACAATGGTCCTCTCCGGCATACAACTAGGAAAATACCGGTCGCTATGGAGAGTGAGAATATGTATGGGCACATAATCATACCATGTAGGATAACTAAGTAGACGGTTGTGCTGTTTCATCCCATCTAGCAACAATGCTCTGCACTGTGTGTGTTTATATATTTACATATTTATTCCATCTAGCTACAATGCTCCGCACTGGGTGTGTTTATATTTATATATCTATATATTTATTCCATCTAGCTACAATGCTCCGCACTGTGTGTTTATATATCTACATATTATTCCATCTAGCTACATTGCTCCGTACTGTGGGTGTTTATATATTTACATATTTATTCCATCTAGCTACAATGCTCCGCTGTGTGTTTACATATTCATATATTTATTCCATCCAGCTACAGTGCTCTGCACTGTGTGTCTGTGTGTGTGTATATATATATTTTATAGTAATATGTACATATGTATATTAGCTGCTCTTGCTTGCTTGTTTTTTTTTCTTGCCTTATGATTGTTGCTCTGAGTGTTGCTATCCCTGTGCTGTTGCAATCCTGGAATTTCCCCGTTGTGGGACTAATAAAGGCTTATCTTATCTTATCTTATCTTATCTTATATACTGTAAACTCATCCACCTTCACAAACCTCTAGTCTTCTAATTCTGCTCCTTGCATCTTTTCTATTATCTGTCTTCCTTGTTCACACACACACACACACACACACACACACACACACACACACACACACACACACACACACATATTCTGTCTTGCTTCAGACTTTTATTCTACTTCTTGTACCTCTACCTCTCCACGTTCTCTTCCACCTGCTCCCTACGCTATAAAAGCTCATAATGTCATCTGGAATCATCATAGTCCATAAAGACCCATTCTAGACTTCTTCACTCAGCCTGCCTATGACCACTGCAAACAATAAAGGGCTTAGCGAAAGCCCCTTCTTTTATGCAGATCCCTGACATTTGTACCCCCCCCTTGAATCCATCTTTCACTCCTACAGCACACGTCACCACCACCTCACTGTCCTTATAGATGTCCTACACCACTGTCACATTTTTCTCTGCCACTCCTGACTTCCTCATACAGTTTCTCTCCTGGTACCCTATTATATGCATTCTCTAGATCCACAGAGACAGTGCAACTCATGTTTTCTGTATTTCTCCATCAGTACTCTTAAGGCAAACATTGCATCATTGCAACATTGTAGTAGTCTTTCTTGACATTAAACCTTACTGCTGTTCAGTGATCATGACCTCTCTTCTTAACCTGGTTTAACAATTTTTTCCATATCTTTATGGTATGGCTAATCACATTTATACCTCTTTAGTTCCTGAAGCCTCTGACAGTCCAGGAAACACTGGAATGCCGTGTCTGTGGAAAGAAAGGGCAAAACACATTAACACAGATTTTTTTTTCTCCCAAAAATGAGATAAAAGCAATAACTGCCACCACATCACAAAATTTGCCACTGCAGGTCTAAACCTCATAGATAATGATGCTTTACATAGCGCTCTCCATGCAGTTCTCATGTCTGAAATCAGACCCAGATGTGTTCTCCAAAATCTCCCAAGTTTGTCTTTATTTAGACTTTTAACCTGAAGTCTGTGTAACTTTTTGCCAGGAAATTCACCAATGATTACTGAATTCAAACTTTAAAAACACACCAGAAAAGTCATTTAAACTGGGGGCTGAAACTTTTAAAGGCTCATCTCACATTTTGTGTGAACCTGGGTTTGGTGGTTCCAAACCCAGTTCTGACCCATGGTTAGTTTTGCTCGTCTCCCTATTTTCCATCAGGCGCTGAAAGGCGTTTGCCTTTCTCCTCGTGCTGTCAGCAACCCTGCGGCACTAGGCATTCCCTCCCTCAGGCTGCAGAACATCCAGGTGGCGTCCCTGTATGTCTGGTGGCTTCATCCTAACCATTACAACTCTCTGTTTATTATTGTGACTGTTAGCTGGACTTGTTATTTTGGGATTTTGTTAATAAAGTGCACATTCTACTCCTGCAATTGGGTTTTCCATTTCTTCCTCCGTGCACTGCGTAGAAGTGCATCGAGAATCATAACAGAATGCTCCAACCGGCAAGAAAAAACCCAGCAAAGTACATGTGGGCTTTTTCTTTTCTTTTTCCACTGTCTTTTTTTCTCTTGTTCCCTGAGCAATAACATCGTGGTCTGGACAGACAAGGAACGAAAAGCGCAAGACCTGCTGGAAGAAGTGCTCTTCTCCACTCAGTGGCCACAGTTCCCTGAAGATGTTCTGTGGGTGCGGCTCGTCGCGGAGGATATTGAGCTGCGTCATTCCGGCCTCGGGATCACTCTGAGGGTGGCTGACATCCTCTCCTTCATCCTTCCCTCGCCAGATGTGGAGCCGGAGTGAGCATCCCCCACATCGGAGCCATCCCCCCCATCGGAACAAGCGATCCCGGCGGAAGAAGACATCCTTCTCCAGCGGCTCTCCCACTCCTGCGTCATCCCTAGAGCCTGGGCACGCTCCGTCCCCTGATGTGATGATGGAGTTGGAGAGACTGGGGTTGCTTGCCCTGATAGATCAGCGGATCAAGGAGGAGCACCGTGAGAGGGAGGACCGAGGACATTCCTCACCGGTACTGACGGTTCCATCCTCCAGGCCTGTGCCCGGCCAATCCATGGGCTTGATGACGGAGGAGGAGAGATTGGGCCTGCTCGCTTCAATCGATCGTTGGATCAAGGAGGACAGCTGTGAGGAGGAGGAGAGACTGGCCCTGCTTGCCCTGCTTGACCATTGGATTGAGGAGGAACGCCTGGAGAGGAGAGGAGAAGCTTCAGAGGTCGCTGGGGATGTCCAGTGCTAGGAGATCAGGCAAGTTTTTCTCTTTCTCTCTCCCTCCGGGTTTGGAGCTCCCTGCTAGGGTCGCCGGAGAGCAGACAATCCTGCCGGAGGCTGCCGAGGATCTCGGTTCAGCACTGGGGGTCATGGAGGACCTTACCTCCCTCGCTGGAGAGGCCACTGCAGGAGCAATGAGGTCCCCGATGGGGACCACCGCAGCGGCAGCAGAGCTCCAGCTGGAGCCCACCACAGGTGCAGCAGAGGTCCAGCTGGAGTCCACCACAGGTGCAGCAGAGCTCCAGCTGGAGTCCACTGCGGGTGCAGCAGAGCTCCAGCCAGAGTCCACCGTGTGAGCCATGGTCCCCCTGCTCCAAACCTCAGGGGCAGTCGGGCTCCTATCCCTCGGGTTGACTACCTACCTCTAAGCTCCCCGGTGGGTAGGCAACCTCTTCGCCTGCCCCCCTCGGTCCTGTTGGCTCAACCACGCTGGTCGGCCACCCAAAAGTCTTTGCTCTCGGGTCGGGTTGCCCAAAGGTCCTGGCAGGCCACCTGACACTGTTTGGTGGGCCGCCTGCTGGGCTTGGGACTCGGGCAGGCCACCCGATCAGTCACCCATCGCCATGCCGGGGTCCTGGGATACTGGTCGGCCCCCTGAGCTTTGGACTCCTGAGGGGGGAGGGTTAGTGTCCTAGGTGCGGGGGGGGGGGGGGCTGTTAGCAGGTTCACATTATTATTTTTGCATTTTATGTGTTGTGTTTTTTCATGCGTTGCTTCCCTCCTAACCTGTTTCCCCCCCCCCCCCACCTCCCACCCTGGGTAGTTATTTGTCTTTGGGGGGGGGGGGGTTCCTGGTTGTGTTTATTTTTGTTGTTGTTGTTTTCGGCTCGTGTTACTGGGGTGTCTGGAATCCACCCCTTGGAGTTGGGGGGGCTCTGTCATTCTGTCATAAACCTGGTTTGGTGGTTCCAAACCCAGTTCTGACCCATGGTTAGATTTGCCCGTCTCCCTATTTTCCATCAGGCGCGTCAGGGAGTCCTTTGGGTCCTCCGCTCCCTGACAGCGCACGCCTCCTCCTCCTGTCAGTATCACCAGCTGTTCTGTATTATGGGTGTTTCACACACGTACACGCACACACCTCATTCACTCCCATTCATAGGCTCAGACAGTCACTCATACACGCATGGTGTTAATTATGTTCAGCCCACGCACTCTCACACCGGCAGTCTCTTCCCTCGTTAGTATTATTATTACTTAAATGCTGTGTTAGTAGGAAGAGACTGTCGGAGCATTGAGTTTCATTCACAGCAGCATGTTCCTCCGTGTTTGTCATCATTCCCTGCGTTTACCTTCAGCCTGACGTTATTGTCTTCTCTGGTGCCACAAGTTTGGTTTCCTCTTTGGCGTCAGTGGCTGTTCCTGCTTACCCTCATCCACCGGACTACACGGACAGCCCCAGATCGTTCCAGCCATAAGTCATGTTTGCCTTTCTCCTCGTGCCGTCAGCAACCCTGCAGCACTTGGCATTCCTTCCCTCAGGCTGCAGAACATCCAGGTGGCGTCCCTGTATGTCTGGTGGCCTCATCCTAACCATTACAACTCTCTGTTTATTATCGTGACTGTTAGCTGGACTTGTTATTTTGGGATTTTGTTAATAAAGTGCATGTTCTACTCCTGCCACTGGGTTTTCCAATTCTCCCTCCGTGTGCTTCGTAAAAGCACAAGAAGAATCATAACATTTTGCAAAGTCTTTACACTGGGCAACAATGGCAGAGTTCTTATGGTGTAAGCTGATCCCTGGAGACCTTCAGCATGTTCTTAATTCTAACTGAAGAAACCCTAAGGGTAGAACACAAAGTAGCCCATGTTTGGTCAACACAGATCTACCACATGTTTGTGTGGTGTTTATAAAAAGAGAATCTTAAAAAAAAAAAAAAGGCTCCAAAGAAAAGGAAATCCATTAAACAAGTTATTATTTTGAAATGGCAAAACACAAGGAAGATTGTAAATATTGTGGAGGAATAAGTTCAGGTGAGGTACGATGAGCTGGAAGGTTGCAGAGTTTTATTTCCTCCATCAAAATGAGACGCACTTGTAGCGCTGTGCGCTACAGTGGTCTACTGTGCTGTGTCATGGTTTTGAGGCATGTATCGTCAGCTCTTTTATATGTTATACAAACAGAGAGAATGCATGGCACATTAACATATTGATATACATATCAGTCAATACATATCATTAGCTTGACCAACTGGCACCCGGACGTCTTCTCCTTAATCCAGGGATGTATAAACAATAGTCCATTGTTCTGGTTGTCCCCCCAGGGGCTCTCTTTCTGTATGTGAATGGTCCTCTGCTTCTTCCAGACCTTCTGAGTGTGAGGATGAATGTCCTTGTAGATTGTGGTGGGTCACCACAATATTTCCTTTAATAAATCCCCAAACTTTTTAAAAAACAAGGTTATACAGCTTGTTGTTTCTGAGGTTGTATGACTTTAAGGCAGATTTACTAACGTGCTGCACCATCGCAAAACCCTGTTTTGGCATTAAAAAGCTACTATCGAGATTTAGTAAAGGGCACAGGGCAAAGTTAGCGGTGGGAAGGCGTGGACTATGTTAATTTTGCACCTGGCCTCACTGCATATTTATTTGTAGGAGTTGTCACGTCAAAGCGCAAATTTGAAGGAGGAGAGTATTTAACCTTTTGAGTGTGAGCTTTTGCGTGCCCCTAGTGGCAGAGCACGACACTGTGCCTGTCATCTCACTCTGAGATGATCGGCTGCATTGGGGATTTGTACTGATTTGTACTGATCTGCCAGTTTCAGAAGGTGGCAGACATCCATTGGAGGACTCAATGGATGACACGTAATACACCAAAGAAGAACTCATTTCCTTTTCCTGTTTTTTAGCATTTTAGCCCAGAAAGCTAATATGGCTGCCGTCCATCATCGTGCACTGTCACTTAGTCGGCTTTGTACGCAGAAAATAGCAGCAGGAAACAAGCGAAATTTATGTGGGATAATCATAAGACTTTGTAGATGTAGTAGAGAGCGTAAATGACTGACAGAATGCAAAATAACGACCACGATGGGTGAAAACGCAGCAACCACGGCAGCGAGCGAGTCCCCTTAGCCACCAGTAAATGAGGAATTTCTGGGGGGGGGGCATTAATACTGTACTAATTTCTTATTCATATACTTTGAAGATAAGATGATGAGGTACCTCTGTACAAAAAACGGTGTCAAAAGACTGAACCATTCTTTGTGTAAATATGTCCCAAGTCCAGTTTTGACTGAATTATGGAATTTAAAGAGGTGCCATGACATTATGCAAATTAGATGCATAAATTTGTTCATATCTGAAACTTTGGATCATATTTTACTTCTAATTGACAGTAAGCCATTATCTCTTACCACTTTCAAGTTATAGCCTGGGAAATCTGAACTATTTCAGGTTGTTAATCTCCTGCTATACTGTACTTTCTGCTCGGATTCAGCCAAATGCAGCAAAGTTGATTGGACGGCGCTTCGCAGTACAGATGGACAATGATCCAAAACATACTGCAAAAGCAACCGCAGATGAGTAACTTAAATACAAATGCTAATGGCAGAGAGATTGGGTGCACCTGGGTGAGGAGCGGGAAAAGTAATTACGGGGAGTGGAACCAGCTGACTGTCAAGAGAGAGAGAGCGTGGTCGGACCGTCAGACCGTCAGACAGCGCCCACACACGTGTAGGCCAAAGAAGGCTGCCTCACAGCTGCCGGCCAGAGAACAGTGTCTACAGGTATGGGAAATAAAACTAGGGAACATAGAAACCACAAAAATCTCAACAGATAATACATTGCACAAATAAATATGGAACAGAGAAACATGAGACTGAGTCTGGGAGAATCCCGGCTCAGAACCAAATACACAAAATACACAGAGGAACCTGAAACACAAAGAAAGGTCAGAACCGAGCCCAAAAGACAAACCAGCTCAGTTCATGACAGAGCGGTAGCTATTGGCTAAAGTTTTATTAATAAAAAATTACATATTTTCACTGAGCAACTCCATACTCGGGGATGCACACCCTCGTAACCTCAGCAAAGCACTTATAAAATCTGAGGTCAGTCTGACAAACATTCATTCATTCATTCATTCATCTTCTTCCACTTAATCCTTTTCGGGTCGCGGGGGGGCTGGAGCCTATCCCAGCATCTCTGGGCGAGAGGCAGGGTACATCCTGGACGGATCGCCAGTCCATCACAGGGCCAACACAGAGAGACAGACAACCATTCACTCTCACAGTCATACCTAAGGACAATTTAGAATCCCCAGTTTGATGCCAATTAACCTAACTTGCATGTTTTTGGCATGTGGGAGGAAACCGGAGAAATCCTGGAGTAAACCCACGCAGACACGGGGAGAACATGCAAACTCCACGCAGATCACTGTTGGTCGGGGCTGGGATCAAACCCAGGATCCCCCGGCCAAGGGTGACGAACAGTTTGGGAGAAATCTGAGGAACACACACACACACACACACAGAGAAATAGATAGATAGATGTACTTTATTGATCCCAAACTGGGAAATTACAAATCTTGCATTTATAGATAGATGTAACCTACTACTACCGCTACTACTGATGATGATAATAATAATAATAATAATAATAATAATAATAATAATAATTCAGGGCAAACTCTCAAAGTGATACACAAATAGGATCAAGAACAAGAATAAAAGCAAACTTTAAGAGATAAATCAATCAATCAAAACTTTATTTATATATCACTTTTCATACAAAAGATTGCAGCACAAAGTGTTTTACAAATTAAAAATATGACACAACTGGTGGCAGAGTGGTTAGCACTGTGGCAGCACAGCAACTCACCCTTGGCCGGGGGAGCCTGGGTTCGATCCCAGCCCCTGACCAACAGTGATCTGTGTGGAGTTTGCATGTTCTCCCCGTGTCTGCGTGGGTTTACTCCAGGATTTCTCTGGTTTCCTCCCACATGCCAAAAACATGCAAGTTAGGTTATTTGGCATAAAAAACTGGGGATTCTAAATTGTCCTTAGGTATGACTGTGAGAGTGAATGGTTGTCTGTCTCTCTGTGTTGGCCCTGCGATGGACTGGCGATCTGTCCAGGGTGTACCCTGCCTCTCGCCCAAAGATGCTGGGATAGGCTCCAGCCCCCCCGCAACCCAAAAAGGATTAAGCGTAAGAAGATGGATGGACACAATTACACCCCCCTACACACACACACACACACACACACACACACACTCATACAGAGGATAATGACCCGGTTGGCTGCAACTGTTGCATCAGTGTTGCCTATTTGTCTGTAAATATTTCAATAAAAATTATTTATTTCGGTATTTGGGCATTTTTGCATATTGCTGTCGTTTAGTGTCCACGTATGATATGCAGTTAATCTGACCATTCCGCTACACAATGAAGCAGCAGTCGGGACTGCCATCTAGCACTGACCGGGCAAGCTGGGCGTGCCTCCCTGCGAACGATCATGGAGTGCCTGGTCGGACACCGGTCTTGGAGAAGCAGCAGCTGAACCAGCAGATCGCAGTCCTTTGCAAGGAGCCAAGCCCAGCTTGCCCGGTTAACGGGAGTCTCGGCTGCTGCTTTACCCATGTGCCAGTGATGTCCTCTGTGGCACCATGGGTCCCCGCCAGCCCCCCGCCCCCCCCGCACCTCGTGTTCTCCATGCAGAATTATACATTAGACCTATGCAATCACAGCAACTTTATGGTATATATTTTGACTGAGCAACTCCATACTCGGGAATACACACCATTGTAACCGCAGCAAAACACTTATAAAAGCTTTATTTGCAAAGTGTGTGTGGTGACTGACAGGTCGTGATGCTGTGTTAATCAATCAGCATGGTTGTGATGCCGCATATTGTCCAATCAGCATGGCCATGATGCCGCATATTATCCAATCAGCATGGAGTCAATCCAAAACCCCACCCACACTTTGTGAAGCCAGGGCATGAAGGGACACTGAGCGGTGGCTAAATTTTTATTGATACAAATTACATATTTTGACTGAGTGACTCCATATTCGGGGATGCACACCCTCGTAACCTCAGCAAAGGACATTTAAAATCTTAGGCCAGTCTGAAAAACAGTTTGAGAGATATCTGAGGAAAACACAGACAGACAGACAGACAGAAAGAGATATGCTGCATTTATAGATGGATTAATTTGACATTTAAAATAAAGATTATTCTGCTTATAAAGTTTTTATATACATACGGGGGGGGGGGGCTGAAAAGTTCACAGTGGTCAGATTTGACCAAATGTGATTTATTTTTCAACCACAGGGATCCAAGCGCTGCAACACCGATGGAAGAAGTGTGTGGACCAAAGGGGATTAATTCGTAGTACAATAGTGGAAAAAAAAAACTGTCAAGCTTTATATATACCAGGGGTGTCCAATCATGTGCCAGGGAGGGTCAAGACCCTGCAGGCTTCACCTCCAACCAGTCTCTTCAGCAGCAGATTTCACTGAACTTCTTCCCACTGACTGCTTATCAGTGAAAACACCTGCTGAAGAGACTGGGTAGAAGAGAAAACCTGCAGGGTCTTGGCCCTCCATGGCACATGATTGGACACCCCTGATATATACCTTCATTCAGGAAATAAAAGTATTACAAATATATTACAAATTAGCTCAAGTAGGTTCATTTTGTCTTCTTTTAATTATTTACCTTTTGTTCTTATTAAGGACAAAAATAGAAAGGAGATGTTTTTACCTTCTTTACATGTTTCGACTGTTCACTGCAGCCTTCGTCAGAAGTGTCAGCTGATTGCTGCCAGGAGTCATTTTATCAGCTGACTTTCATAGGTGGGGCCAGCCCGGCAGATCTGTCAGATCCACCGAGCCGGCCCTGCTTTCCGCCGTCTGATGATCTCTGGAGAATGTGGTCCCAGGTGTGGGAAAGCATAAAGGCCTCCTCATCCCGGTTCATGGTATCTTTTCCACACTTCCTGATTCCTATGGCAGCCTTGATCCAGCGTTTGTGTCTGTTGCTCTCCGATCCAATAATTTTTGTGTTGTCCCAGTCCATGATGTGATTATTTCTTTTGCAGTGATCTGATATTGCTGATTTTAATGTTTCTTGTTCTGCCTTTTCTTTTTGTGATCTTGTTAGTCGTCCTTGTGTTTCCTTCTCACATTTCTCCTGGTGTTCTTTTTTCCTTGTGGTGAATGATCTTCCGGTTTCTCCAATGTAGGTTTTGTTGCATGATCTGCATGATATTTCATATATTACACTGCATTTTTTTGTCTTATTCTATTTTGTCCTTGGAGTGTACTAATAACTGTCTTAATTTTTTGTGTGGTTTTACTGCTGTGTTTATTTTGTATTTTTTCATTATCCTTTGAATTGGTTCCATTATCCCTCGGATGCATGGTATAGTTATGGTGTCCTTGTTTTAGATTTCGGCTTTTGCTCTGTGTTTTATTTCCTGTTTGTTTTCTTTGTTTTTAACTTGCTGTTTCCCTTTGTTTATGTCCATACTGGATATTGGCAGCATATGAGTGCATGTTTTATGTGGTTTTTCTCCTCCTGTCTGTCTTCTTGGTCTGTGATGATGGTGGCCTGTTCATATAACGTCCTGACAACTGATAGTTTGTGTGCTGTGGGGTGTTCCGATGTCCATAGTAGGTATTGATCTGTGTGGGTTGGTTTCCTGTAGACTGTGATTTTTATACTGCTGTCATCGTTGTGGTAGATTTTCATGTCCAGAAAGGCTATGGTGCCATTTTCCTCCTCTTTGTGTGTGAATTTTATATTCCCAGTGCTGTCCGTGCTGTTCCAATGGTCAGTGAGTTCTTGCATGTGTCCTTTTCTTACTTTCTCCAGAATGTTGTCCACGTATCTCTTCCAGAGGGTGGGTTTACATTGTGTAGGTGCTGTGTTTATGGCTTTGTTTTCCAGATCCTCCATGAAAAACACTGCTCATAATGGCGGATAGTGGTTCTCCCATTGCAAATCCTTCTTTTTGTCTGTAGATTTTTTTCTCTGTATTGAAAATAGGTGGATTTTGCAACAAATTGCAATAGCTCAGATATGTCATGAACTATGAGATTGGTGCGTCTTTTTAGGGTTCTGTCTTTTCTGAGGCGTTCTTGCACTATGTATAATGTGACATTAACAGGGGTCTTTGTGAATAATGAAATGACATCATGTGAAATGAGGATCTCGTCAGATTCTATTTTCAGAATCCTGCAAGACCATCTGACGGCGGAAAGCGGGGCCGGTTCGGTGGATCTGACAGGTCTGCTGGGCTGGCCCGCCTATGAAAGTCAGCTGATAAAATGACACATGGCAGCAATTACTGAAGCCGACACTTCTGACGAAGGCTGCAGTCAACAGCCGAAACATGTAAAGAAGGTAAAAACATCTCCTTTCTATTTTTGTCATTAATAAGAACAAAAGGTAACTATATTACAAATTGTTTGTGCTGAAAAATTAATTTCTGAATATCTGACCATAATTTTTTGTATAGTTTTCAATTATCGGCACATTCATAAATTGTTTAAATCTGAAAAACATCATCCATCTCCTACTTTCAACAGTGATCACACAGTTTTAGTTCCTGATATTTTAATAAATTAGAGATGAAAGTTTTATTTAGTAGAAGCTACTTTTCATCCTATTTATGTTTCCTCATAATGCTCCTTATTCAAATGTATTGATATAATCTGAATCCTTCACCTGTTCTCTGGACTCTTAATTTGACAACAAGTGGATTGGTTGTCTGCTAACTTTGACAGAATCATTATTTATTTATTTTGGAGTCAAACAAAAAGAATTCTAAACAGCTTTCTAAATAATAAAACTTTTAAACTCATTTGGTGCAAATTAAGGCAATTAGAAAGAATTACAGCAGAAGTGGGGAAAAAAATTCTACCACTGAGTTAAATGTTAGTTATAATTTTTTTTTTTTTTTTAAATGTGTGGCATTGGTAGACGGTCTGCACTTATAATTCACTGTCCAAAACCCCACAGGTAACAAACTAGCTGTTATCCTGCAATGAAAAGGCTGAAAACATCCTGAAAATAAAAAGTTCACCTCTACATCACTGTCAGACAATCTTCTCTCCTCTTTTCACTCATTTGAACTCCTTTTCCTCATTTGACCTCCTATTTTTTCTTTTTATTCACAGATTGTGAGGAAAAACTGTCAGCTGTATATTGTTGATTTCAGAAAATATACGTATCCCTTTTTTTTTTTTTTTTGGACTTATTTTGTACCCGTAGGTAGATTTGTTCTGCAGTCCGGTGACAAGCCACCAGCTGCCGGTCGCTGCGTGTGCAAGCGCCCCTTAACTCCTTAACCTGCATGTTTTGGCATGTGGGAGGAAACCGGAGAAATCCCGGAGTAAACCCACACAAACACGGGGAGAACATGCAAACTTCACACAGATCACTGTTGGCCGGGGGCAGGGATCGAACCCACGATCTCATGATCCCCGCGATCCCCCGGCTGAGGGTAAAACTGTGCTGCCGCGGTGCTAACCATTGCGCCACCATGCATCTTCCTCTGTAACACCAACCTTCTTCCATGTCCTTCTTCACTACATCCATGAACCATCTCAGCCTTGCCTTTGTTTCCAAACCGCTCAACCTGAGCTGTCCCTCTGATATACTCATTTCTAATCTTGTCCCTCCTAGTCACTCTCAGTAAAAATCTGAGCATCTTATACTCTGCCACCTCCTGTCTTTTTGTCAGCACCACTATCTCCAAACCATAGCAGGCCTCACTACCGTCACTATTCTACCTACTATACCGTCATTATTCTCGAAATCGCTGTCAACGAAATGTCTACTGCACATGTTGGGTGTTTTACCGACATAAGTCCATTTTTTTTTGCGTTTTCTGAACGAATTTCACCCATGCCGTTCTGATTTTCCCAGGGACGGGAAATTCAAAAACACTCACAGCATGCTCCTCTGGTATAACGTCGCACCCGTAGACAACACAACGACAAACCATAATTAATTCGATTCCTGAAATCCTAATGTTAATAAATAATCTATTTGTAATCCACAAGTATTCCGAGAAATATCCGTAATCGCCGATTTTAAAACGTAAACATCAAGTAAAACGAAGCAATGTCCGCCGACTGTGTGCCAAACCGAAATGACGTCACACAGTCAGTGGCCATCTTAGCCGCTGGTCGCTTGGCTGGGTCAGACAGCTCTCCACAACAGCGTACTTCAAGAGCGCATTGTCACCTTATGCGACATACGTTGACACCAAAACATGTGGGGTTCCAATTAGCTCATCTCAGACAACAATTTGAGATATGATTTAGCGATTTTGAATTTTCGTCTGTCCGTCGCCTTTAATAAAATGATAACCATTTACATACGTATATATAATTTTCCAACAAGAGGCTTCTCATCGGCAATGCATAAACTGTGTTCCAAATTATTATGCAAATAAAATTTTATTCTGATTTTCCCAAATAGTCGATGCAAATGACAGTCAGTATAATTTTCAAGTTATCAGCCATTAGAGCATAATTGAAATTTTATTGAACAAACCTCCCAATGAGAACTATTTTTTTTTCAAAAATAAAAAAAAACTCAAAATGCACTGTTCCAAATTATTATGCACAACTGAGTTTCACAACATTTTATTGGTTGTAAAGAACTGAAAATGGTCATTTGTTGAATTTGCACCATTAGGAGGTCATATTTACTGAAATCAAAAGCTATTTCAATCAAACACATCTCAACAGCCCAAGTTACACGTTAACATTGCACCTCTTCTTTGATATAACCTTCAAAATTCTTGCATCCATTGAACTTGTGAGTTTTTGTAGAGTTTAAGCTTGAATCTCTTTGCAAGATTAAAGAATAGCCTCCCATAGCTGCTGTTTTGATGTGATCTGCCTCCCACCCTCAAAGATCTTTTGCTTGAAGATGCTCAAAAGGTTCTCAAAAGGGTTGAGGTCAGGGGAGGATGGGTGCCACACCATGAGCTTCTCTCCTTTTATGCCCATAGCAGCCAATGACACAGAGATATTCTTTGCAGCATGAGATGATGCATTGTCGTGCATGGAGATAATTTTGCTACGGAAGCCATGGTTCTTCTTTTTGTACCATGGAAGAAAGTGGTCAGTCAGAAACTCTATATACTTTGCCAAGGTCCTTTTCACACCTTAAGGGACCCTAAAGGGGCCTACATGCTCTCTCCCCATGATTCTGCACCAAAACATGACTCTGCCACCTCCTTGCTGACGTCGAAGCCTTGTTGGGACATGGTGGCTATCCACCAACCATCTACTACTCCATCCATCTGCACCATCCAGGGTTACATGGCACTCATCAGTAAACAAGACCGTTTGAAAATTAGTCTTCATGTATTTCTGGGCCCACTGCAACCATTTCTGCTTGTGAGCATTGGTTAGGGGTTGTCACGGTGGCCCTCGTGAGCCACCATAAGACGCCACAAGTAACCGGTGAGTTTGCAATGATGTTTTATTAGAGGACAAAGGAACAGAGGATAACACAAAGTAATGGAAAAGGAATGAGCCTCGATGAGCTAAAACACACTATGACAAAAACAGGATCACAATAGAGCAGTCCTTCTCAAATAGTGGGGCGCGATGCAATGCCGGGGGGGGCGCGTGTGACCCCGGGGAACAGGCTTTGCTTTTGCCGTGTAAAGTGTAATTGCACATCCACGGCAGCAGGTGGTGCAGTGGCGCTCTCATTGTCAAAGTCTGTGCGGGAGTTTAAAACTTTTTAAATTGCTGTCAACAAACCCCTCGAGAGACACCATGGAGAAATATTTAACAGTAACGAAAAGAAAGGCGGAGAGAGACAGAGTTAAAGAGACAAATGAAAGTCTCCCAAAAGCTAAGACGAGGAAATATGACGAAGCTTATCTAGCGCTTGGCTTCACTGGGACTACGGTGAGAGACGAGGAAAGACAGGTGTGTTCAGTGTCTGAAAGTGTTGGCAGCGGACAGCATGAAGCCAAATAAATTAAGACGTCACCTACAGACATTACATCCTCAACACGTTGATAAGCCACTTGATTTCTTTCAGCGAAAACGTGCGGAGTACGGCCAACAATCATCCCACTTTGCGAACGCTACATCAGTAAACCAGCGAGCACTTTCAGCATCATTTAAAGTGGCGCACCAAATTGCGCAGTGCAAAAGCCCCACACAATTGCAGAGGAGTTGATACTGCCTTTTTCTACCTTTTTCTTCAGACTAAAATGTTAAATATATTGGTACTCCTGTGTTAATGTTCCAGATCAATTTACATTTAATATTGTAGCGAACTCAATATGAGCACCCTACTTGGCTTGCTAAGTGGGTTGACCCTATTGGCAACACGGGTAGAGTGCGGAACTCCGGAGCGGGAGGCGTGAGTTCGAATCTCCCGGTGGGACGTTGCCATGTCGAGCAGCACGTTACAATATTATTTATTGATTGAATTATTTTTCTCAGCATCAAATGGTTCAGTTGGTCAAAAATGTTTCTAGTTTAAATAAGGATTGACATATTTTTTATTTCAGGCACTTTGATGCACTTTAAGTTTTTTTTTTCTGTTTTAGACTATAACAGGGTTTCTGTGTGGCAAAATAAAGTTAATATTTGTTGAAAGTTGATTTATATTGCTTTTTTCTTTTGTTAATGTTAAAAGGGATACAATTTTAGGTATACTTATACAATTTTTATAGATAATGATCTTATTTATAGTCACTGCGGCGAGTTGGGGGGGCGCGAAATATTTTCTCTTTCCTAGGGGGGGCTTTGCAAAAAATAATTGAGAAGCACTGCAATAGAGTAACTTACAATAGTAGACGATGAAAAGACCACGTCTGAGCCGGGGGATGCCCGATGCGTCAGACCATGAGGAATCTTGACGGGAGTTTAACAGAGACTGCTGCATCGGGCTGCATTCAGCGTCCGCCTTTTATGCCGGACACTAATGAACCCTGAATGCAGCACAGCTGTTCAGCTTTGACAGCAGGAAGCTTCCCCAAGCGCTGTCACAATAAGAGCCTGGGGAGCCAGAGGGGAAACACTGCTGTCAAAGCCTGAAGGGGATGATGTATGACCCGAGCGCGGACGAGATCGGTGCTCGGATCATAACAGGGGTGGCCAAATATTGGGTTTATGCACAACTGCAAGCCTCTGGAGGATCCTATACCTTGAGGTTTATGGAACTCCAGAGGCACCAGCAGCGTCAAATTCTTGTTTGCTGCTTTGTAATGGCATTTTAGCAGCTGTTCTTTTAATCCGATGAATTTAACACAACAGAAACCTGTTGTGTCCTTAAAAGAGGAGGATGCGAGATGACAGTTTATATATGTTATTAACTAAGAACAGGAACCAAACAGGAGTCACTCAGTACAGGTCAAGGGTCCACAGCAAAGAGACAGAGCCTCTTCCGCCATGGCCTTTTATACTCCCTGTGACGCCACCACTGGAAAGGTGGGGCGTCACCATGTTGGTACACTCAACTTAATATCTAACATTTTCCCCCACCCCCCTGTAGAAAACTAGCAGGCACACCAATTGGGCCCTCCCCAAAATTTACAACCCGAATCACACTCTAAGCATCAAAATATACAACACAGATATACAAAATCTATCCATACATACCACAAAACAACTCTAGAGGGGCCAAGTGGACTACTGGCCCCCCCGACATGGCCCGGAGGATTATTCTGCCACCTTAATTACCCTAGTCCATGAACATAAAATGGCTGTGTATAAACGAAAATAATCACAAAGTATATACATATTCCTATAACATATCAAACTAGAAAAGCACTCGGAGAGCGCAGACCTCCGCCAAGCGCCACAATTCCCCCCATACAGTGTTTGTGTGTACGTTTTCAGATTCCTTGAGCATGTAAACATATGACTAGCAATTGGATTCACAATGATTATTTGTTTATTTGACAGGGACAGTGCAATAAACACACAATTAATCAATGACAATCAATCTGATAGTGATAGGATTAGTGGTTCAGTAGTAAAAGCATTGCCTCCTTGGCGGAGGTAATAAACTGAAGTGTTGCTGTTGTGTCCATCTCCTCCACTGACGGATGCAAATTGGGTAGACAGGTTGGCGTGGGTTTTATATTATTTTGGGGTTTCGCTCCGCGGCAAACGAGAATTTAGAAGCTTCGCCGGCAGAGAGCTCGTTATTGCGCAGCGCGTATGGCTGGCCGGGGAATTTCTGCCAAATGCGCAGCTCCTATGGCTGGCCGGGAATTTCTGCCAAATGCGCAGCGCCTATGGCTGGCCGGGGAATTTCTGCCAAAGAATCCGTCGGCGGACAGCTGCCCGTGTGAGGTTTTGCAGTTGCGCGCAAACACGAGCACGCTGGCGGGCCCAGGCCAGCAGTGTTTTCCGCGTGCTTTTGTGCCTAAAACGTTGAAGAACGCAGAGTTTGTGTTGCAGACACGACGACCAGCGCCCTCCATTGTGCCTGCGCACATGTTGAAAATGGCCCTATGTCACAGTGTTGAAAAATGCTTTAAAAAAATTCCTGTATCCAGACGGTGAACCGGATCACCCCCAAAATTTAATCAGTTCTTCCTTGTACCATTTCCAACAACGCCTGAAAGTTTCATGCGAATCCGTCCAAGACTTTTTGAGTTATCTTGCTAACCAACAGACAGACAGACAGACAGACAGACAGACAAACAGACAAACAGACAAACACACAAACCCTGGCAAAAACATAACCTCCTCCTGGCCTTTTCGGCCTGGCGGAGGTAACTATAAATACAATTGAACAATATGTACATTAACTTAGTGGCGGCCCCTACAACCCCCACCCCAGCACACCCACTCCCACAACATGGGCAATTCACACCAAAACATGTAGGTTTAGGGCGCTCGCGCACGCAGCGACCAGCAGCCGGTGGCTTGTCACCAGACTGCAAACCAAGTCTACCTACGGGTACAAATAAGTAACAAAAAAAAAAAAAAATTCAAACAAACAGTGCTGGGGAATTAACATTTCACACATCTCTCTTTTTTTCTTTTCACACATACACAGGGAAACCACACACACACACACACAGAGGCTACGCAGCTTCAAAAGACTATAATGGCAGTAACTTTAGCATAACACAACATGCCGCTAACCCCCCCTTAAAAGTCTCACTAAGGACCCCCTGGAGGCCCACCCCTGGGATGTCCGTCAGGCGGCTCTCTCCCAGAGCGTCTTCACCGCTTCCTCTCTGGAGACGGGCTGTGCTGGTGTTTCTTCTCCCCCACTCGCCGCAGCTCGTTCGGGTACCTCCTGGATCCATCAGACAGCGCCAGATAACCGTCCTTGCAGGTCTTCACTACCCACAACCGCCCTGGTCATCATGTCGGTCCCGTGTTTTGCAGACTCCTCCAAGCAGACACTCAATCCTACAGTGGACCTCGTCACCAATATGTAGGGGAGCTCTCACTGGTTTTCTTAGTCCACCACGTCATGACCGAGCTTCTTTTCGGTGTCGGAGAGTCCCGCCGACCTGGTCCGAGATCCGCCTCGGATCCTGCTCATAGGCACGTCTGGGAATAGTACCACTCAGTTTCACACGCTCTCTTTCATTTCCTTCACTGAATCAGCCATAGCAGCGCCCTGTTCCTTGGTAGTACTCGGCTGAACTCCAGAACCCAAAAAAGTGCCTGCACGCTGGCTCTACTCGCCAACGCAGGTGTCCGTTTGTGCCGTTCAGTTCCCGTGTCCAGGGTAACATGAACTCTGGCACCGGAACCTCCCCGTGATGGTGCCCCATAGTGCTGGTCTGGCCCGTCTTCACTTAACCCGGGCCAATCACTGTCCCACACTTCATTATCCTCCACTGATGGAAAAGGCCGGTCCCATAGCCCGCAGCCGGACCACTCCTCAACTACGCCGCTGGCTATTGTGAGATCCAGCCCATGGAACATGTCACATCCCATAATGTTCAACCCTTTGGCGGACACCACAAAATGGACGTCACACATCCCTGCAGATTTGTACCTCACCGACAGATGCAGTGAACCCACGATGTAAGATGGGTTACCGCCATAGCCGTAGTAGCAGGTCGCCTCCAAATCACTCACCTGGTAATGTGGGAAAAACTCCTTCACCATGGGCCAAGGAGATCGATGATCCCGTGTCCAGTAACAATGGTACCTCGACCTCGTCCAATTCAACATTGCAATAAATTTGTCCATCTGTACTTGGTGAAACTGTGTGAACCACCGTAGGTTCTTTTGTGGAGGGGCCCCCCTCCGGTCTTCAGTCCCCTTGTTCAAAATTTTTGCAAGCCCTGGCAAAGTGGTGGAACAGACCGCACTTTCCACAGCGTTTCCCCCTTGCTGGATAGTCTCTTGCCTTGTATCGGTGGCTAGTGGACCCACAGCCATAACACTTTGGCGTCCCCAGGGCGGACCTCACTTTGACAGCAGCGGCATATTCCTCATCACTCACGCCGTCTTCGTTGTCCAGGTCTGTGGCCAGCACCTTCCACTGTTTCTTGTCCTTCTGCAGCTTCTCATCTTTGCTGAGATTTTTGGCCAACTCATCCGCTGCCTCATACCGTTGTGCTAACTCCATGGTGGCGATCAGCGTCATTTCCCCAGTGAAAGTCAGGAGACGTGCCTTTGTGGAAGAACTGAGAACATGTTCCGCCAGCTGGTTGCGGACCATTTCTTCCTCTAAAACGCCGAATTAGCACTCTCCGGCCAGCTAGCGCAGGTCGGCAATGAAATGTTGCACCGACTCCCTTGGCCGCTGGCATTGCTGTCGAAACTGAATTCTTCTCACTATGGTGTTTTCCGGGGTGCAAAAATAGCCCGCCATTAGTTGTACCACATCATCAAAATAGTCGCCACCTCCCAGCGTACGAAGAATTCTCTAGCGCTCCATTCTGAGGTTATGGACCAGGATTGTTTTTGCACACAGCTTTTCAAGGTTTTCCGAGGTTAAGAGCAACCAGATAGTTCTTTAAGGCCGCATACCACCTGGCCCAGGGCACAGGCAGCTCTCCTAGAGCCTCCAGAAATGGCCAAAAAGCAGTACCAGCTCGCTCCATACCTTGAATCCTTGTCGCCAAATGTTGTGTCCTTAAAAGAGGAGGAGGCAAGGTGACAGTTTATATATTTTATTAACTAAGAGCAGGAACTAAAAAGTAGTCACTCCGTACAGGTCAAGTGTCCACAGCAAAGAGACAGAGCCTCTTCCGCCATAGCCTTTTATACTCCCCATGACGCCACCACCGGAAAGGCGGGACATCACCTCCCACTACACCCAGGGTGCTGCCATATTGGTACATTCAAATTATTATCTAACAAAACCTTCCTCATTATGCCTTTATCTGCACAAACCCGTCTGTGCTCTGAATCAGCCACAAATTTCTTCACAGTACAATGATCATGCTTAAGTTTTCGTGAAATATCTAATGTTTTCATACCTTGTCCAAGGCATTGAACTATTTGTTGCTTTTCGGCAGCAGAGAGATCCTTTTTCTTTCCCATATTGCTTTAAACCTGTGACATGCTTAATAATGTGAAACATCCTTCTTAAGTAGTTTTCCTTTAATTGGGCTCACCCGGCAAACTAATTATGACAGGTGTCTGAGATTGATATCAGTGATCCAAAGAGCCCTGACACACAATACCATCCATGAGTTAAATTAAAAAACAAAAAATTGAATGTTTATGACACTAAAATCCTATTTGCGTAATAAGTTGGAACGTGGTGTAGATCATGCACTGAAAACTAACAAGGACTGTTGGTGTGATCGGTGGTACAAACGCAAGAGCACCAGGTATGTTTTCACTTGTATGAATGTCACAGATCTGACTTTAATGTGTCATATATGTTGCCAGATGCAAGGCTGCATGAAGTAAAATAATAAATAAAAAATAGTAACAGTTTGCTTCCAAAGGCTTAACAATTTAAGAAAGATATGAAATAGTTTTGAGGGGGTTTTTATGCATTTGTTTCACTGCCTTGGAACGATATGGACTTGATATTTAGCAGTTTCAGCATGCATTAAATTTTAAATTATCACAAAATGTAGATCAATAAAATTTTGAACAATTGTCAGAAAATGTTTGTACGTGTTAAGTTAAATAACAAGCATTCGTGGTATGACAGCAGCATGAGCATTTTAATTTCAGGGTAAAACAAACAGCTACAGATGTCGTTTTACCCCGACATTAAAACACCCAAGCACAGTGTTGTGGTTCTTTGTGGCTATGACTAGATTCTATGTCTGCTCTGAGGTTAATCTGATTATGTCCAACATATTTTTACAAAATTCATCTGACTTTATTGTGGTGGAGACATTGATATACAGTGGTGTGAAAAGTGGTTGCCCCCTTACTGATATCTCATTTTTTTGTATGGTTGTCATACTTAAATGTTTCAAATCATCAAATAAAATTAAATATTAGACAAAGATAACACAAGTAAACACAAAATGCAGTTTTTAAATGAAGGTGTTTATTATTAAAGGGGACAAAAAATCCAAACCTACATGTCCCTGTGTGAAAAAGGGATTGCTCCCGCTGTTAAAACATAAACTAGAAAAGCACTCGGAGAGCGCAGACCTCCGCCAAGCGCCACAATTCCCCCCATACAGTGTTTGTGTGTACGTTTTTAGATTCCTTGAGCATGTAAACATATGACTAGCAATTGGATTCACAATGATTATTTGTTTATTTGACAGGGACAGTGCAATAAACACACAATTAATCAATGACAATCAATCTGATAGTGATAGGATTAGTGGTTCAGTAGTAAAAGCATTGCCTCCTTGGCGGAGGTAATAAACTGAAGTGTTGCTGTTGTGTCCATCTCCTCCACTGACGGATGCAAATTGGGTAGACAGGTTGCCGTGGGTTTTATATTATATTATTTTGGGGTTGCGCTCCGCGGCAAACGAGAATTTAGAAGCTTCGCCGGCAGAGAGCTCGTTTTTGCGCAGCGCCTATGGGTGGCCGGTGAATTTCTGCCAAATGCGCAGCTCCTATGGCTGGCCGGGGAATTTCTGCCAAAGAATCCGTCGGCGGACAGCTGCCCGTGTGAGGTTTTGCAGTTGCGCGCAAACACAGGCACGCTGGCGGGCCCAGGCCAGCAGTGTTTTCCGCGTGCTTTTGTGCCTAAAACGTTGAAGAACGCAGAGTTTGTGTTGCAGACACGACGACCAGCGCCCTCCATTGCGCCTGCGCACATGTTGAAAATGGCCCTATGTCACAGTGTTGAAAAATGATTTAAAAAATTCCTGTATCCAGACGGTGAACCGGATCACCCCCAAAATTTAATCAGTTCTTCCTTGTACCATTTCCAACAACGCCTGAAAGTTTCATGGAAATCCGTCCAAGACTTTTTGAGTTATCTTGCTAACCAACAGACAAACAGACAGACAGACAGACAGACAGACAAACAGACAAACACACAGACAAACCCCGGCAAAAACATTACCTCCTCCTGGCCTTTTCGGCCTGGCGGAGGTAATTAAATGTGGTTAATCACATCTTTGGAAAGCTGAGTTCAATTTCTGTAGCCACACCCAGGTCTGATTACTGCCAAACCTGTTCTTAATCAAGAAATCACTTAAATAGGACCTGCCTGACAAAGTGAAGTAGACCAAAAGATCCTCAAAAGCTAGGCATCATGCTGCGATCCAAAGAAATTCAGGAACAAATGAGAAACAAAGAAACTGAGATCTATCAGTCTGGATAAAGTTATAAAACCATTTCTAAAGCTTTGGGGCTTTCTCAGTACGTCTCCGGTTTGTGGCAGCCGATCACATTTTTCAGCCGTACTTTGCGTGACAGCAAATGCAAATACAGTACGTTTGACAGAGAGCTGTTGGCCCTGCACCTGGCGACGCGCCACTTCCAGTTTTGGCTGGAAGGGCGCAAGTTCACCACGTTCGTTGATCATAAACCGCTAACATACGCAATGTCTAAAGTGTCGGAACCATGGTCAGCCCAGCAGCAACGACATTTGGCCGCAATCTCGGCGTTATGACCGACATTCAACAGGTAGCTGGAAAGCTTAATGTCGTGGCCAACTGCCTGTCACGCACGTTAGTCTCCCCAGTCTACATGGAAATAAATTGTGAGTCCCCGTCGTGCTGTTTGCTCTCTACATGTCTGTTCTTTTCTTTTTCTTCTCTATCTCCTCACCCCCCAGCCAGTCACAGCAGATGACTTCCCCTCCCTGAGCCTGGTTCTGCTGGAGGTTTCTTCCTGTTAAAAGGGCAGCACGGTGGTGCAGTGGTTAGCATTGTTGCCTTACAGCTAGAAGGTTCCTGGTTCGAATCCCCAGGTTGACAGGGGTTGGAACCTTTCTGTGTGGAGTTTGCATGTTCTCCCTGTGCTGCATGGGTTTACTCCGGGGGCTCCGGTTTCCTCCCACAATCCAAAGACATGCATGTTAGGTTAATTGGCTGTTCTAAATTGTCCCTAGATATCTGTTTCCTATAGGCCCTTAGAATAGAGGGTTTGTATTAGTGAAAGCGCTTTTAGTGGTCTTTATGACTAGAAAGCGCTATATAAGTGCAGGTTAGTTAGTTAGTAGTAGTTTTTCCTCTCCATCGTCGCCAAGTACTTGCTCACAGGGGATCACCTTATTGCTGGGGTCTTTTCTGCAATTGTGGGGGTTTCCCCTTCAGCTGAAAGTGCTATGAGGTGACTGTTGTTGTGAAATGGCGCTATATAAATAAAGTTGAATTGAACTGAATTGAATAGATTTCCCCGCCATGGCCGCAGAGCAAACCGGGGACGCAGACATTTGCGCGCTCCAGTCCACGCCTAGTGTTTAAACTGGAGAGCAGGTTGGTGCAAGAAGGGTGCTCCCCCTTACTCTGTGATGTCTCCACCAGTCCCCCATGCCCGATGATTCCAAACTCTTGGCACCACCGCATTTTTGAGTCAGTCCACTCCCTTTCACATCCAGGCATGCACGCCTCAGTTAAACTGGTGAGGGCAAAATTTTTCTGGCCTCACTTATGCAGGGATGTGAAAGAGTGGGCTGCAGTGTGCGTCACGTGCCAACGGGCCAAAGTGCACAAGCACACCAAAGCCCCCCTCGAGCCGTTCCAAATTCCGGCCAGGAGGTTCGACCGGCCCCCTCCCGCCGTCGCAAGGTTTCATGCACCTTTTGACAGTCGTGGACCACACCACATGCTGGCCTGAAGTGGTCCCGCTGGCTTCTACCATGTCCGCGGAAGTGGCGCACGCTTTTTTGTCGGCTTGGGTTGCACGTTTCGGATCTCCATGGGACATCACATCTGACAGAGGTCCACACAGACTGGGAGGTCTTCAAAATAGCAGCCTCCCAGGAAAGCAAGACAGATGTGGAGGAGTATGCTGAAACGGTCACCAGCTACATCGCAAAGTGCACAGAGGATGTCACTATAGTGAAGACTATCACTGCATGGGGCAACCATACGTAAGCCCTGGATGACTGCAGAGGTGCGCTCACTGCTCACAGCCAGAGATGCAGCCTTCAGAGCGAAGGACAGGATCGCCCTCTGCTCAGCCAGGTCTGTGCTCTCAAAGGGAATTAAGACGGCGAAGCGCACCTATGCGGAGAAAATCCAGGGACACCTCTGTGACACTAGGAACACCAAGCGGATGTGGCAGGGAGTTCGGGTGCTGACGGACTATACTGTAAGTCTAGGCAGGGGGTCGATGATGATGACGCTTCGCTTCCAGTCAGGCTCAACAACTTCTTTGCATGTTTTGAAGCATCAAACCCGACAATCAGAGGGAGGGCTGGCCCATCTCCACCATCGGTTGGGCCAGCTATCACCATCAACATAGCGGACACACGGAGGACCCTGAGCAGGGTCAACCCACGTAAAGCTGCAGGTCCGGACAACATCCCGGGACGTGTGCTCCGAGACTGCGCAAGCAAGAACTTTTTCAGAACCGTTGTAGGAGCAGGGCACTGAACATTGTCAAGGACCATTCTCACTCTCTGCATAAACACTTTGAACTTCTGCCATCTGGCAAACGATTCCGGAGCATCAGAGGCAGAACCACCAGACTGATTAACAGCTTCCTTCCACAAGCTGTTAGGATGCTGAACAGTTGATCCAGAATCTCTCATACATACTACTGCACCTATGGACATTACGTATATCATCTGTACATTATAGTTCTGGTTAGTTTTCAAGTATGTCTCAGGGAAGTGTGAATGGCTGTGTTGGGGTGGGGGGTGAGGGTGTGTGTGAGTGTGTCTTAAATTATGTTCTTTTTTACTTATATGGATGCCGAGAGAAACACAATTTCATCTTGCCTGCACTACAGTTGTATGTACAGCAATATGACAATAAAGGTTGATTTGATTTGATTTGATTTGAATTCATTTGAGAACTCTGGTCCACGATGGCCCAGAGCCTGGGGGTCAAAATTCACTGCACTGCCGCATACAACCCCCAGGCTAACGGGTTATGCGAGCGTTTTCAAAGGTTCCTTAAAGCAGCGCTCAAAGCTTCACTCACGGATGCAAATTGGGTCTACCGCCTGCCCTGAGTCCTGTTAGAGTTGCACTCCACACCTAAGGAGGTTCTGGCAGCCTCCCCGGTTGAACTCGTTTTTTCTCAGCCACTGCGGATCCCTGGGGAATTTCTACCAGAAAACCCCGCACCCGGGACAACCCGCCCACGCAATTTTTTTACAGTACAGAGGTTGCTAACTTGCTGGGCCCGGCCCATTATTGTTTTCCCCACACCTTTGTCCCAAAGAGCTTACAGAGTGCCGAGTTAGTTTTTGTCATGCACTCTTGGCCGGGGGATCCTGGGTTCGATCCCAGTCCCCGACCAACAGTGATCTATGTGGAGTTTGCATGTTCTCCCCGTGTCTGCGTGGGTTTACGCTGGGATTTCTCCGGTTTCCTCCCACATGCCAAAAACATGCAAGTGAGGTTAATTGGCATCAAACTGGGGATTCTAAATTGTCCTTAGGTATGACTGTGAGAGTAAATGGTTGTCTGTCTCTCTGTGTTGGCCCTGTGATGGACTGGCGATCTGTCCAGGGTGTACCCTGCCTCTCGCCTAAAAGATGCTGGGATAGGCTCCAGCCCCCCCGCGACCCGAAAAGGATTAAGGGGAAGAAGATGAATGAATGAATGGAAAGAATGAACGATGCACACAGAACCCCGCTGTGCCCACCATATGACGGACCGTTCAGAGTGCTGGAAACTGGGGCAAAGCATTTTGTGTAAGACTTGGGGGGGGGGGGCGTAAGGAGACCATCTGCATTGACAGGCTGAAGCCCGCTTATGTGTTGGCAGATAAACAGGTGGTGTTGGCCCAAGCTCCCTGGCGCGGATGCCCCCCGACGGTGGTTCCACAAGTTGGTGTTCCCCAGAACACCAGAGAACTGCGCTCGCGAACTGCACTCGTGAAGCTAGTCTGTTTCCCCCACAACCCTCTTCCCCTCCACAGACCAGCATGCCCTCCCGCACACCTCGCCAGGAGGGCACTTCGACCGGACTGGCAACCCCCGCTACAGCCGCTACGGGCGCCGGCTCAAGCCCAAGGGAACGGGGGGTTAGTCCCCTTTCTGGGTGTTTGGGGGGACGGTGTGGTGGCACTGAGTGGGGGGGGGGTCTCCACTCAGAGTCGGAAGTCGGGGGGGGGCGATGGAATAGAGGACTGCAGGAGGAAGTGGCACCGGGGGTCTCAGATGTAACAGAAAAGACTGGTCGCACCCCGGGGAGTCAGGAGACACCGGAGTTTGCTAGAGCGGGAGAGGGAGTGATAAGCAGGGTTTCGTGTCCTGCAATGTTAATGTACCAGACAGGCTTTGTGGACTGTGTATATTGTCTTTGGCTCCCTGGGTCTCATTGGGCAGAAATAAAGTGGTATAAAAAGAGGTGCCCAGAGACCCTGGGAGAAGTTTTCTGTTTTATGTTGCATCAGAATACACGCAGGGCACATTGCATCAGAATACATGCAGGGCACATTGCATCACAACACATGAATGGCACATTACGTCTTAGTAGTGCAGCGGGAAAAACAGAGACAAAAGAGCTGAGTGTCCTTGTGTGTTGTGGGGGTTTTCCCAAACCGCCACAGAAGGTAAATAAAGTTTGCGTGTTGCCCAGCTCGCAGTCTCGTCTGCTTTCATCTTCCACAGTATGATTATATTACTCTTTTTGAGGTGCAAACGGCCGTGTTCCCACATTTTTGATGCTAAAGTCATTGTTTTTTTAAACAAGGAACAGTGTCCCATTTCAGTGACAACCACGCAGTCTAAACTAGTACCGGGAGTTGCACCCATAACTCACACAAGGCATCATGGGGGCTGGGAATAAGGTGGCTACGTCACGGAACATAATAATGGAAAAATAATGTGCATATTTTTGGTACAGTTCTATGCATCAAACTTTCGTTCATTCTTTCTTTCCAACACAAACTAACATTCAGCTGCTTCTTTCGTCTGTAATTTTCTTTGTGATTCTTTTACAGTATTTGACAATGTAGGAGCTACATAGCAACACCTACACACACACACACACACACACACACACACACACACACACACACACACACACACACACACACTTAAACTAATGCACACACACACATACAGACATCACCACTTGACAGTGACAGCAATACTTAATACCAAAGAAAGAAATTTAAAGGAAGTCAAACTCACCACTGGTGCCAAAAACTTCCTCCTTTGACTCCGATGAAGTTCCTTGCAATCAGTTATTTATTTTTTATTATTATTTGTTTTTTTGACATGTCACTTTTCCCCCAAATCTCATTGAAAACTTAAGCAGGACGAAGCAGAACTGGGTGATTTCCTGATTACGAATCTTTGGTTTGTGCTACTCGACAGTATCTGCATTTTGCCACAACAGAAAAGGAAGTGCTTTAGTTCTGTAATGTTCTCTCTCTCTCTCTCTCTCTCTCTCTCTCTAAACTAGGTCGGACCGGACGCTTCGTGAGATACTTTCCATGAGAAATTTGCTGTTCATGTTGATCTAGAACATAGGTGTCAAACTCATTCCACGGAGGGCCAAGACCCTGCAGGTTTTACCACCACCCAGTGTCTTCTACAGGTGATTTCACTGAATTTCTTCTCACTGATTGCTGATCAGTGAAAACACCTGCTGAAGACACTGGATGGAAGTAAAACATGCAGGGTCTTGGCCCTCCATGGAATGAGTTTGACACCCCTGATCTAGAATGATCACAGTTACTTGTAAAAGTTGTGGATTAACTGTAGAAGCAGAAGCGCCACCTACCTGTGGAGGAAGGAACTACAATCTAGGTGAGACCTTTAGAGATTATTCATCATTTGTGTGATATGAGGAAAGGTGACGACGGTGATGAGAGTTTGTCAGCTGAAACTTGCTCACAGCCACAGTGGATGTTGGATGGTCATCTTTGCTGCCTTTTTTCTCCAAAGGTAATTAAAGCATTAGAATAATTCCTCACATTGTTGATTTTTTATCCCCGTTGTACTTAATGTGCAAAAGAATCAATTTAGTTGGAATGATGTCATGACTCTATTAAAAGCCTCGGAAAATAACTGGATAATAAGCAAAGGGGCAGGTGTCTGTAGCTGTAAAATATCATGTCAGAAGGTTATTTGGCTGGTATCACATTAATTTTAATTTAAACACTTATATGCTGTATTATAATGTTGCCTTGGAATGAATCACGCCAAACTTGAAGATGAGCGACGATGACTCATCTAGTTCTGTTTTTATTGTCACTCATACAGTAATTACACCACCATGTTTTTTTTATTTTATTTTAGTGGCTCTAAAGGGACCGATCACAAAATTCGAGGCAGCCACATAAGGACTAATCAGCCATCATGAAAAGTGGACTTTTTCTCTTCTTGGTTTTGTTAGTTGTTGTCTTCATACTATATTACATGGACAACCAGAAGGTGAGGACTTTTTTTTTCCCTTCACAATGGAGGAAATTAAGTTGGTGTCTGATTTTGTTCAAAACGTTTTAGACTTTCATTGTTCAATATTTTTTTTCAATATCTGTTACCAAGGAGGTTTTGCGAGTTCATTTGGGTATGCTGATATGTTTCGTTCAGAAATATACTGTGCTGGGTGCCCTTAAAAAGAGGGCTGTGCTGGCTTTTAAAAAGCATTAGGCAGCCTTCAAAATACTGATAGAAAAACTGCAGACCTTAGTGGAAAATTTATTTACTTGTAAGCAACTTTTAATTGCTTTTTTTCATAAAATATGCCTGCAACCCTCATATTCAACAAACATACTGCTAGAGTATCTGAATTTAAGACAATAAAAGGCAAAATAAAGTGCCACTGTCTTATTTCCACCAGCAGAGTTTAGGTTTTTTTAAACTAAGCACCAACTTAGCTTCAAAAACAGTTCAATTTTTAGTTTGCAGCCTATACTGTATATTGTTTAAAAGGAATACTCATTGAGAGTCCTAAAATAAGCATATTACCTCTACCAAAAGCTGAGAACATAATAAACATGAATATAGTTCTTTTGTAGCCTTAATTTAGTCTAAAAAGAAAAGAAATTGAATTTTTTTTTCCATTCATTCTCTGTACCCACGTTGAGGCTCTGACTTCTGTACTTGCCGACTGATTTGGGTGACGTTACAAGTTGAACAAACTAAAAGCTCAGTGGATCAAGCAGAACTCTTGATTATGCATCTAAATTGTAGAAAGAAAGAAATATTGCAGACAACAGACCTTGTGAAGATTTCAATTGCTCAGTCACTTGGTGGCGAGATCACTATTGTCACTGCAAGCATGCAACTTGATATGAAGATATGAAGCAAAAATGATGAAGACTTTTCTAAAAATCATCCTGATCAATAAAGCACATATATTTGAAGAAGAAGATCTACCTTTGCTAAAACATAATTTGGTATTAAAATAAACACTCTAGTTTCTCTAAAATGACTGAATGAATTTTTATTTAGTCATAATAATAAACATACATACATACAGTACAATACAATACAATAAGAACACACAAAAGAGCAACCGAAAGGGTGTAGGCTGAAGCTAGTGCTTATATAGTGCCTACCCCATTACAATTTTAGAATCAATAACATAAGAATTTGTCATACCCAAAATCAACAAAGAAAATCAAATAGAACAAGTAGACAAGAAAACAAACAAGAACCTTTAAGTTATTACAAGTTTATTTCCCAGCATTTACAGTGAGATACTGGGAGATTTTCTCATCATTGTACAATTTTTTGAATTGCTTCAGAGTTGAACATGTTTTAATATTTTCAGAGCAACAGTTCCACAGTGTCACTCCAGTGACAGACATGCAATGATATTTACCGCCGCCAAAGGGGGAGGTTATGTGATCATCGGCGTTGGTTTGTCTGTCTGTCTGTCTGTTTGTTTGTCTGTTTGTTTGTTAGCAAGATAACTCAAAAAGTTATGGACGGATTTTCATGAAATTTTCACAGATTGTAAGAAATGGGGTATCCTACAGATGATTAGATTTTGGTGGTGATCCGGATCAAGGTCCACAAGAAAACCGCCATTACGCAAAATGCCATTTTCGTGAATAACTACTAAAACACTAATCCTATCATTGTCAATCCAATTGTTGTGAATCCAATTGCTAGTCATATGTTTTCATGGTCAAGGAATCTGAAAACGTACACACAAACACTGTATGGGGGGAACTGTGGCCGCCATTACGGAAAATGCCATTTTCGTGAATAACTACTGAACCACTAATCCTATCATTGTCAATCCAATTGTTGTGAATCCAATTGCTAGTCATATGTTTTCATGGTCAAGGAATCTGAAAACGTACACACAAACACTGTATGGGGGGAACTGTGGCCGCCATTACGGAAAATGCCATTTTCGTGAATAACTACTGAACCACTAATCCTATCATTGTCAATCCAATTGCTAGTCATATGTTTTCATGGTCAAGGAATCTGAAAACGTACACACAAACACTGTATGGGGGGAACTGTGGCCGCCATTACAGAAAATGCCATTTCCGTGAATAACTACTGAACCACTGCTTGTCATATGTTTTCATGGTCAAGGAATCTGAAGACTGTATGGGGGTAACTGTGGTGCTTGGCGGAGGTCTGCGCTCTCTGAGTGCTTTTCTAGTCTTTAATAATAAAGTCTTGCAAAGTGAGCATGCATGAAGCCAATGACGGTGGAGTGCATTGCCTATTGTTACCTCCGCCAAAGGGGGAGGTTATGTGATCATCGGCATTGGATGGTTTGTTTGTTTGTTTGTTTGTCTGTTTGTTAGCAAGATAACTCAAAAAGTTATGGACGGATTTTCATGAAATTTTCACAGATTGTCAGAAATGGGGTATCCTACAGATGATTAGATTTTGGTGGTGATCCGGATCACCGTCCACAAGAAAACCGCCATTACACAAAATGCCATTTTCGTGAATAACTACTAAACCACTAATCCTATCATTGTCAATCCAATTGCTTGTCATATGTTTTCATGGTCAAGAAATCTGAAAACATACACACAAACACTGTATGGGGGGGAACTGTGGCACTAAACCGCCATTACGGAAAATGCCATTTTCGTCAATAACTACTGAACCACTAATCCTATCATTGTGAATCCAATTGCTAGTCATATGTTTTCATGGTCAAGGAATCGGAAAACATACACACAAACACTGTATGGGGGAAACTGTGGCACTACACCGCCATTACGCAAAATGCCATTTTCGTCAATAACTGCTAAACCACTAATCCTATCATTGTCAATCCAATTGCTTGTCATATGTTTTCATGGTCAAGGAATCTGAAAACGTATACACAAACACTGTATGGGGGGAACTGTGGCACTAAACTGCCATTAGGGAAAATGCCATTTTCGTCAATAACTACTGAACCACTAATCCTATCATTATGAATCCAATTGCTAGTCATATGTTTTCATGGTCAAGGAATCTGAAAACGTACACACAAACACTGTATGGGGGGAACTGTGGCGCTTGGCGGAGGTCTGCGCTCTCCGAGTGCTTTTCTAGTTTGTATTTGTTCTAACCTTTGGCTTATTAAAAACAGTTACCTCTTAGCTCATATTTGCTTTCCCTTTTTTAAAACAGTCTCTGAATATTAACAGGTAATTGGTTATTATTTGCTTTGTACATGATTTGAATGACATTATAATCTACCAGATCTCTAAATTTAAGAGTACCTATGTAATTGAATGAATATTGGATTTGTTGGTTCACAGTAATGTTTCTTTGATACAATGCGTACGGCTTTTCTGTAGTAAAAAGATTAAATTTGTGTTTGTTTTATATGTGTTTCCCCAGATCTCCACACAGTATGTCATATAAGGAACTATCAGTGAATTATATAAAATGCAAAGAGACTTCTGACACAGGAGATCCTTAACTTTATACAGTACAGCAATGGATTTAGACATTTTAGTTCTAACATAATTTATGTGTGATTTCAAAGTCAAAGTCAAAGTGCCTTTATTGTCATTCCATTGCTAATAAACAATGCAATGAAATTGAGATACTGCTCCCTAAAAACAAACTATCACACTCACAGTTCACTCATGCATTAAGCATTCTCGTAATTACAACAATAAATAATGCTTGAAACAATATTACCTAAAAGTTGAATACAATATGTACATAGCAATAACAAAAACATACTGAGCGATAAATATATAAGACCAGCTTATACACACAGGGTTATTGCCACAAAATAACCTAAAATAACATAAAATAATATCAGCAGTCTGTGCGTGTTACATAAATCCGTTCAAAACACGTACTGCTGCTGGGAATTTCAGTTTAGTTTGTTATCAACAATGACCCCTAGGATGGATGTCCTATATGGATGTCACCTGACTGCAAAACAGATCTACCTACGGGTACAAATAAAGTAACCTGAACCTGAACCTGAACTTCTTGAAGCATGGCTTCCAGATGACCCTCAAAGTATCACCAAAAAAAACAAAACAAAGAAACCCTCCCAGTGTGGGTAGTGGGGTTCAAGGCCAGGTGGGCCAAAACAAACTGTAACCCTTGCCTTATGTTAATTAGGTAAGGGAAATAATTAAGTGTAGACCAGTTGCTAGGTTTGTAAGGGTTACAATAGGGAATTAGAGTGAGTGTGGAATGAAACAGCTGGAGGCAAGAAATGAGCAATTCATGTCTGTATTAATAAATATAGAAGGAGCAAAATATACAAATAATGTACAAATATACAAATATAACAACGGCCGGCATGAAATAAAACCCCAAAAGTGTCCTACTGAGCTCAGTGTTTGTTTGTCCTTTCCGGTTAGTCGTTTGACCAGTCAAGATGTCTTGTAACTCCAGACTCAGGTTTGTTTTCCTCTTTTAAAGCGGCGACTTGGGTTGTTACCACTTTAAATCCTGGGCACTGGAGAGAGGAGGGATGTCCTTGAATCGAGATCTTGGTTAGATCTCAGATCAATCTCGGGTCAGGCTCGCCATCTCCATTCGGAGAGAATCCAGGATCCAGAAGGTTTTTGGTCGGCAACCAAAAAAACCTAGCCTGCACGACAATAATGGTATTATTGTTTACAGCTAGAGTAATTTGTCTTCCAATCCCTTCTTATATAACACCATAGCTTAGTGTTTAAATTCTTCTCTCATATTACTATTATCACAATCCAGCAATATAGTAATATCTTACATTTCACATCTTACATCTTACATGCATGTGTTCTTTTTTCTCACAATCTCTCTGGTAGCACATGAAATACCCTTTTTTCATGTAACCAATTAAATGAATTCCTCTGTTCATCTCTATATCATTTAGCCATGAAATTATGATTAATCCTCTCTAACCTTGTCTCTGTAAATCATGAAATGAAATACAATTAATTTATCACATAACCAGGGAATATACTGTCCCATCACTTCCAATATTCCCTTTTAAAATCAGTAAACCCTGTCGGAGCTACTGGGTTTAGCATAACCTATGGATTTACATAGTAGACCAACACCATGTGCTTTTAGCATCAAACTACACATTGCATTTGACAGAAATAGTGCATAGTATAGTGACCATGAACCGGAAATTCAAAAGTTGGATGACGAGGATCGCACTTCCTCTTCCCCAAGATAGTCGGTTTTCAAAATAAAATCACACACTTTCATTAATACAAATGAAATCTGAGAAAAAGGGTCATTTTCTCAGCTGGGTTACAAAACTCTTACCCTCAACAGAATCCCAAATCAAACATCACCAAGGTAAACTAAGTCCATGACCCCAAAGTTCAACACAAAACAGGCCAGGTGGTCTTCCAGAGTCCCAGGACCACCGCATTGGAGAACAAGGCAGGTCAGGGGGCTTATCCAAGTCCATGGGACCCCAGACCAAAGCACAGAGCAAGTCCAGTGGTCTAGGGTCTACCAGAGTCCCTAGACCACTGGACCAGAGAACAAAGCATGTCGGGGGCCTAACCCAGTTCATAGGCCTCCAGATTTCAAAACATAACTAGTTGGGTGGTCTCTCAGGAGTCCCTGGACCACCAAACTGGAGAACAGTACGGGTCCAGAGATAGCTGTAGGGGTGCTTTAAGCTCAAGTGGAAATGACATGGAAGTTTTAAACTGAGGAGCTGATAACAAAGAACCCTTAAATTTGGGAGATGGTAACATGAAAACTTTAAATTCAGGAGATGACACAGGAGCTTTAAGCTTTGGTGAAAGAAACATGACAGCCTTTTGATCTAAACCTGGTGACTGAGGCATGCTAACCATACTAGCAGATGACAGGTGTGTGCTAGCCTCAGGGACACATGATGGAGGTTCTCTAGCCACAGGAACACATGACGGAGACTCCTCCACCTCTGGAACAGCAGAAGCGAGCCAACCATCGGCGAAGCCAGACATAAGGATTGAAGGTCCTCAAGTCCTGACATCTGGGAATCCATCCCCAAAACAGCCATCTCAGACGGTGAGGAAAACACAACACCCGGTCACTACAACAGGTGGCAGTGGAGCTCGGCGGAGGAACGCCAGAAGCAGATGGTAGCTGCAACTGGGTTCCCCCACTAAGAGCTAGGCAAGATGTCTCTAAAACTGATGTTAAAAATACAAAGAAGAGGACTTGAATGAGCTCTTGTTCCACCGCAAACAAGGACCCCAGTGACTCTGCTGTTGCAGCCCAACCAGCAGGTGTGGTGGCAAATGAGGTAGGGGTGATGACAGGCTGAGCTGGTACTGGATAATCCTCACGCAGTCCAGGCGCAGCAACAGGGGCAGTCGGCTCATCCCAGACCAGCAGGTTGCCTCCCAGTATGGCCAGTTCCTCACAAAAAACAGAACAGAAAACCAGAGAAGCAGGTGAGAATGGGTGGATGAAAGTGGCAGCAGGAATGACAGCAGAGATAGGTAGAGAGAGCTCAGTGGTGATAGGTGGTTGGCACTGAGACCCCTCACCAGAAACAGGACAATACCTTTCATTTAATGGTGTTAAAAAATGAAAAGGTACTTGCCTCTGTTCCTGCTCTGCTGCCACTGAAGAGTCAGACGTTCCCTCCCGGAATACGACAGGATTTGTCTGAGATCGGGGGAGGCTTCTCCTCCTTCTGCTCCTCCCCAGCCACCAATGACATCTCTACCTGCCCTCAAACCATCAGTATAGGAACGGGACCAAATGCAGGAGTCCGGTGAGCTGGGGATAAAGCTGCAGCATGGGGAAATCCTCAATCACCTTGGCAGTACCTCCGAGGAATTCGAGGGCTTTCTCCAGCGTATGTACGAGCCATTTTCAGTTGATTATTTTTTGTTATAAATTTTAGCCACTAGGCGGCATGCTTTTGATTGGTTGGGTATTTTGTATTTGCTAATCTGAGAACAAACATTTCAGTGACCGTCAGCACAGGAGAGGAAAGGAAATGAAAAATTGATATTGGATCGTATTTTGGTTATTTTGTGGAGACTTTAATAAATGGACGTTGGACACTGGCTTTTGGCTCTCCTGCTGTTACGTGTCGAGATGTGTCTTTAGCAGCTGGTAGTGTCCTCTTGGACTGGCTAAACGGACCCTACAAGTGGCATAGGCATCCTCGACTAGGGCCTCGATACGGAAAGCAGCCCAAACATCCTCCTGGTCGAGACCCATAAGAAAAAACTTACGGTCCGCTGGGTCCCTACTGCCTTGCATGGCAGCGACCCCTCTGATTCTAGATGTGATTAACATTGTAGATAGGAGAAATGTAATTTTGTTCTACTGTACATGATTTGCTGTATGGATTGAAAGACAATAAAGTTGGCTTTATTATGTTGCCAAAACAACAAAATCATGTGAAGGTAACATGCAGATCATGAAACATGCACATGATTTTATGATGTTGCGAAACAAAACAAAATCATGTCAGTGTTACATATGCAGATCATGAAACATGGACATGAGTTTATTATGTTGGCAAAACATAACTTTATTTTGTGGAACCACTTTCAATAATTTTATTATGTTAGTACAAAAGAACTTTTTTCAGTGTACTTACCAGTAGTACAGGCTGCAGCGTCGATGTAATTGGTTGTAGTGAAACTTGGCCGAACGATAGGTCATACACAGATATCTTAAACCTTGGTGGCTATAAACTGTTCACCAAGAACAGATGTGGTAGATCTGGTGGCAGTGGCTGTCTGTATATTTCTTGTAGACATGATGTGGGTGTTTGTGATCTTATTGTCATGCAGACTGTTATACTGACTTTCTTTTTGCTGAGTTACATGTCAAAAATCGAAAAATTGTAATTCTAGGTGTGATTTATCGTCCCCCGGACACCGACCTTAATATTTTCACAACCAAACTGGAAGAAATTTTATTCTCAATCAACAATAAAAATAAAAGTTGTATCCTCCTTGGAGACTTCAACATTGACCTCTCCAGGGATGATGCAGCTAAAAATGACTTCATGGATACACTACACTCCTCTTCCTTCTTCCCTACCATTAATACTTATACTAGAATCACTCACTCTACCAAGTCCATTATTAATTATATCATCACTAACATTTGCAATTCCACACTGGTATCTGGAGTCGTACTCTCTGAGATTTCTGATCATTTCCCTATTGCTCTCTTTCTTGACCTGGCTGTTAGGCCCTCAATCTCACATCATGAATGAAAAATAAAAATACTCAATGAAGAAACCTTACAATGACCGAGTGAGGACTTGCACGCCAAGGCATGGAATAGAATCTACAATTGTAGTGATACTGATGCTGCATTTGACACCTTGACTAAAGAAATAACAGACTCCATTCAGAGGACTATTCCCATTAAGGCTGTCACATGTAGTGGTACTATTCAACATCCATGGCTTTCTAAGGGCATATTAAAATCTACTAAGCACAAAAATAAACTATATAAATACTACATAAAAAAATCTAAATTTTAATAATAAAAATGAATATACTAATTATAGAAATAAACTAACACATATTACTATAAAGAGTAAGAGTAATTACTTATTCATTCACACTGGGTATGAATGTGTATAAATGTTTGGTAGTGGTCAGAGAGGCCACTGGTGTGGATTGGCAGCCACGTTTCTGTCAGTCTGCAATAGGGCAGCTGTGGCTACAGTAGTAGCTTACCACTATTAATGTCTGTCTGGAGTGAATGAATAATGGGCTCATTGTAAGCACTTTGAGATGTCACTTGACTTGTAAAGCCCCATATAAATCTAATCCATTATTATTTTTATTATTATTACTATGCAGAACTTATACAGTGCATCCGGAAAGTATTTGCAGCACTTCACTTTTTTCACATTTTGTTATGTTACAGCCTTATTCTAAAATGGAGTAAATTCTTTTTTTCCTCAAAATTCTACACACAATACCCCATAATGACAACGTGAAAAAAAGTTCGAGATTTTTGCAAATTTATTAAAAACTAGAAAAGCACTCGGAGAGCGCAGACCTCCGCCAAGCGGCACAGTTCCCCCCATAGAGTGTTTGTGTGTACGTTTTCAGATTCCCTGAGCATGAAAAGATATGAGTAGCAATTGGATTCACAATGATTATTTGTTTATTTGACATGGACAGTGCAATAAACAGACAATTAATGAATGATAATCAATGCGATAGTGATAGGATTAGTGGTTCAGTAGTGTAAAACGGGGCTATAAGGGACGGCGGGTTAATAAGGGACACTTTTGTGGGAAATGTTTTAAATGTAATTCTGCTTTTTTTTATTTTGAGCAGGACGCTGAGTTGTGTTGTTATTGTCAAATATCCATGAATCCTTCATCAAATCTAGGTGGAAGCAAAATTAAAAAAGCAGAATTACATTTAGAAAAGTGTCCCATATTACCCCGCCGTCCCTTATAGCCCCGTTTTACGGTAGTAAAAGCATTGGCTCCTTGGCGGAGGTAATAAACTGAAGTGTTGGTGTGTCCATCTCCTCCACTGACGGATGCAGATTGGTTAGACAGGTTGCCGTGGGTTTTATATTATATTGGGGTTGCGCTCCGCGGCAAAACAGAATTTGGAATCTTCCCCGGCAGAGAGGTCGTTTTTACGCAGCGCCTATAGCTGGGCGGGGAATTTGTGGCAAATAATCGGGCGGCGGACAGGTGGCCGTGTCAGGTTTTGCAGCGTGGCGCAAAAACAGGCACGCTGGCGGGCCCAGGCCAGCAGTGTTTTCCGCATGCTTTTGTGCCTAAAACGTTGAAGAACGCGGAGTTTGTGTTGGTCAGACACGACGACCAGCGCAATGTGCGCAGCGCCTATGGCTGGCACAGGCACGCTGGCGGGCCCAGGCCACCAGTGTTTTCCGCATGCTTTTGTGGCTAAAACGTTGAAGAAGGCGGAGTTTGTGTTGGTCAGACACGACGCCCAGCGCCCTCCATTGCGCCTGCGCACATGTTGAAAATGGCCGTATGTCACAGTGTGGAAAAATGCTTTAAAAAATTCCTGTATGCAGACGGTGATGCGGATCATCCCCAAAATTTAATCAGTTCTTCCTTGTACCATTTCCAACAACGCCTGAAAGTTTCATTGAAATCCGTCTAAAAGTTTTTGAGTTATCTTGCTAACCAACAGACAAACAGACAGACAGACAGACGAACAGACAAACACACAGACAAACCCCGGCAAAAACATTACCTCCTCCTGGCCTTTCGGCCTGGCGGAAGTAATAATGTTGCTATTGTAGCTCATGTATTTTTACCTACATATGTATAAGCACTATGGGATGCTTGAGATTGCATGTGTGGATTGACCTCACGTCTTAGAGGGGACAATATGTCTGGACCGCCTGTGGATTACAACAAGAAGATGGAGGTACGGCGATAAGGAGCTGAAAGGACTTCCTGACCTCCTGGAGCCCAGGCGGAGGACTGAAAGGCGCGGGGGGAGAGTTATTGTCAATAGGGGGGTTGACTGTGATATGTGATTCTTCCTTTGTCCTTGACTGTATAAAAGTGAAGGTTTTGACTCAGCTCTCTCTCTTGTGTTCTTGAGAGATAGCTGGGGATGTGAACATGACATTAAAACCTGAACTGAGAAATGATTCAGTCTTGTTATTTCACACTCCCCACAGCTATGCCTGTCAGAGGACATAGGCACTGCAGCTTCAGCTCAAAACAAATAAAACTAGAAAAGCACTCGGAGAGCGCAGACCTCCGCCAAGCTGCACAGTTCCCCCCATACAGTGTTTGTGTGTACGTTTTCAGATTCCCTGAGCATGAAAAGATATGAGTAGCAATTGGATTCACAATGATTATTTGTTTATTTGACATGGACAGTGCAATAAACAGACAATTAATGAATGACAATCAATGTGATAGTGATAGGATTAGTGGTTCAGTAGTGTAAAACGGGGCTATAAGGGACGGCGGGTTAATAAGGGACACTTTTGTGGGAAATGTTTTAAATGTAATTCTGCTTTTTTTTATTTTGAGCAGGACGCTGAGTTGTGTTGTTATTGTCAAATATCCATGAATCCTTCATCAAATCTAGGCGGAAGCAAAATTAAAAAAGCAGAATTACATTTAGAAAAGTGTCCCATATTACCCCGCCGTCCCTTATAGCCCCGTTTTACGGTTGTAAAAGCATTGGCTCCTTGGCGGAGGTAATAAACTGAAGTGTTGGTGTGTCCATCTCCTCCACTGACGGATGCAGATTGGTTAGACAGGTTGCCGTGGGTTTTATATTATATTGGGGTTGCGCTCCGCGGCAAAACAGAATTTAGAGTCTTCCCCGGCAGAGAGGTCGTTTTTACGCAGCGCCTATAGCTGGGCGGGGAATTTGTGGCAAATAATCGGGCGGCGGACAGGTGTCCGTGTCAGGTTTTGCAGCGTGGCGCAAAAGCAGGCACGCTGGCGGGCCCAGGGCAGCAGTGTTTTCCGCATGCTTTTGTGCCTAAAACGTTGAAGAACGCGGAGTTTGTGTTGGTCAGACACGACGACCAGCGCAATGTGCTCAGCGCCTATGGCTGGCACAGGCACACTGGGGGTCCGAGGGCAGCAGTGTTTTCCGCATGCTTTTGTGGCTAAAACGTTGAAGAAGGCGGAGTTTGTGTTGGTCAGACACGACGCCCAGCGGCCTCCATTGCGCCTGCGCACATGTTGAAAATGGCCCTATGTCACAGTGTTGAAAAATGCTTTAAAAAAATTCCTGTATCCAGACGGTGAACCGGATCACCCCCAAAATTTAATCAGTTCTTCCTTGTACCATTTCCAACAACGCCTGAAAGTTTCATGCAAATCCGTCCAAGACTTTTTGAGTTATCTTGCTAACCAACAGACAAACAGACAAACACACAAACCCTGGCAAAAACATAACCTCCTCCTGGCCTTTTCGGCCTGGCGGAGGTAATTAAAAAAAAAAAAACAACAACCAAGAAATCACACGTACATAAATATTCACAGCCTTTGCCATGAAGCTCAAAATTGAGCTCAGGTGCATCCTGTTTCCACTGATCATCCTTGAGATGTTTCTACAGCTTAATTGGAGTCCACCTGTGGTAAATTCAGTTGATTACCTCCGCCAAGGAGGTAATGTTTTTGCCGGGGTTTGTCTGTTTGTCTCTCTATCTGTTTGTCTGTTGGTTAGCAAGATAACTCAAAAAGTTTTGGACGGATTTCGATGAAACTTTCAGGCGTTGTTGGAAATGGTACAAGGAAGAACTGATTAAATTTTGGTGGTGATCTGGATCACCGTCCAGAAGAAAACCGCCATTACGGAAAATGCCATTTTCGTGAATAACTACTGAACCACTAATCATGTCATTGTCAATCAAATTGCTAGTCATATGTTTTCATGGTCAAGGAATCTGAAAACGTACACACAAACACGGTATTGGGGAACTGTGGCCGCCATTACGGAAAATGCCATTTTCGTGAATAACTACTGAAACACTAATCCTATCATTGTCAATCCAATTGCTAGTCATATGTTTTCGTGGTCAAGGAATCTGAAAACGTACACACAAACACTGTATGGGGGGAACTGTGCCCGCCATTACGCAAAATGCCATTTTCCGGAATAACTACTGAACCACTAATCCTATCATTGTCAATCCAATTGCTAGTCATATGTTTTCGTAGTCAAGGAATCTGAAAACATACACACAAACACTGTATGGGGGGAACTGTGGCCGCCATTACGCAAAATGTAATTTTCGTGAATAACTACTGAACCACTAATCATATCATTGTCAATCAAATTGCTAGTCATATGTTTTCATGGTCAAGGAATCTGAAAACGTACACACAAACACTGTATGGGGAGAACTGTGGCACTTGGCGGAGGTCTGCCCTCTCCGAGTGCTTTTCTAGTTGGACATGATTTGGAAAGGCACACACCTGTCTGTATAAGGTGCCACAGTTGACAGTGCATGTCAGAGCACTAACCAAGCATGAAGTCAAAGGAATTGTCTGTAAACCTTCAAGACAGGATTGTCTCGAGGCACAAATTGGGAAGGGTACACAAAACTTTCTGCTTCTTTGAAGGTTCCAATGAGCACAGTGGCCTCCATCATCTGTAAATGGAAGAAGGTTGGAACCACCAGAACTCTTCCTAGAGCTGGCTGGCCATCTAAACTGAGCGATCGTGGGAGAATGGCCTTAGTCAGGGAGGTGGCCAAGAACCTGATGGTCACTCTGTCAGAGCTTCAGTGTTCCTCTATGGAAAGAGGAGAACCTTCCAGAAGGACAACCATCTCTGCAGCAATCCACCAATCAGGCCTGTATGGTAGAGTAGCCAGACGGAAGCCACTCCTTAGTAAAAGGCTCAAGGCAACCTGCCAGGAGTTTGTCAAAAGGTACCTGAAGGACTCAGACCATGAGAAACAAAATTCTCTGGTTTGATGAGACAAAGATTGAACTCTTTGGCATGAATGTCATGTGTCATGTTTGGAGGAAACCAGGCACCACTCATCACCAGGCCAATACCATCCCTACAGTGAAGTATGTGGTGGCAGCATCATGTTGTGGGAATGTTTTTCAGTGACCGGAACTGGGAGACTAGTCAGGATAGAGGGGAAGATGAATGCAGCAATGTACAGAGACATCCTGGATGAAAACGTACTCCAGAGCACTCTTGACCTCAGACTGGGGCGACAGTTCATCTTTCAGCAGGACACAACCCTCAGCACACAGCCAAGATGTCAAAGGAGTGGCTTCAGAACAACTCTGTGAATGTCCTTGAGTGGCCCAGCCAGAGGCCAGATGAATCCAATTGAACATCTCTGTCTGCTGTGTAGTGGGGCCGCCCTCACCTCAATTTTTATTGCACTATAGACACTGAGGGCTTGGGGGGATGGGAGCCCCGCTACCTTCAGCAGTGGCTAGTGGTGCTCCAACCACCATCCCCCCAATTTTAACTGCACTCTTGTAGTTCACACACCTGCACACAATCACATCACACAACGAACACACACCCATCATGATTCGTGTATGGGGGGGGGGGGGTCTTCCCCCATCCCTGTTGCCCTTCTTCTGCCGGGGGGCCTGGGGGCCCTGCAGGAGGCCCGGGGCCTGTCATGTTGTCAAAATCCCTGGGTGCTGCCAAATGAATAGGTGTGAGCAAGGGAGTGAGAGATTGATTGAACAAGAGAGTAAGTGAGAGTGAGGGAGTGATGAGTGGAGCTGGTGATGGTGGGTCAGTTTTGTGTGGTGCTTTGCATGTCAGGTGGCATCTCAGAGCGCTTGCGATGGTCCACTGATCAGTCGCTCAGGTGGGTGTTGGGGGTGGTGGTCTGCTTCTGTGGCTGCGGCCACCCTAGGGTGGCCGACAGGGGTGTGGCTGCCAGCCTGCTTACGTTCGTGAGCAGTTTTTTTCTTTTTTAATCCAGCATGCACCAACTTTTAGAAACTTCTGCTAGCATTTGCCAGCATTACATTCAGCGTTGGCAAACTTTTGCCAACTTAGGGGCAGATTTACTAACATGCTGCGCCATCACAAAACTCTGTTATGGCGTTAAAAATCTACTGTTGAGATTTACTAAAGGGCGCAGGACAAAATTATCTGTCGAAAGGCGTGGACTATGTTTATTTTGCGCCAGGCCTCACTGCATATGTATTTGCGGGAGTTGTCATGTCAACGTGCAAATTTGAGGGAGGGGAGTATTTAAATGACTGCCACAAGGTGATTTACTAAGGTTTGTGGATGTCAGTATCCTGCTAAATGTGCCAGGATTTAACGCCCCAAAAAAGCTTGTCTTAATTCATCTGCACATGATGACAGCAATCGCCGATGCCAGGAGACACCAGCGAGAACCGAGAGCATGTGGCCAAAGAGAAAGAAGCTTCTCCCTGTGCGTGACTTTATTTGGCATGACAGAACAGATTCATATGAACAGAAACGATCTCACAGAGATCGGTGTTGCGCTGAACTGGACATCAGCAGGCAGAGGATTTTTTTTTTAATTTCATTTGTTTATATATAGCATAATAATAATAATAATAATAATAATAATAATAATAATAATAATAATAATAATAATTAATATACTGTATATATTATATATAATATATCATTATTATTATAATTAATAATAATGGCCCGCTGCATCCACGGAGAGAGAGCTTAGACTTTCTGCTGCACATTCACCAGCCATAATGCTCTGCACTGTGTGTCTATATATATACATTTATAGTAATATGGACATATGTTTACTAGATGTTGTTTTTTCTTGCCTTCTGATTGTTGCTCTGAGTGTTGCTATCCCTATGCTGTTGCAATCCTGGAATTTCCCCATTGTGGGACTAATAAAGGCTTATCTTATCTTATCTTATCTTATCTTAATAATAATAATAATAATTTATTTCATTTATAGCACATTTTACATCTCGGGGAAAAATCTCTACACAAATAGAATTAAGAACAAGAATAAAAGCAGACATGAAGTACATACAATGACACACCAGGACATCCCTGGTGAGAATTGCGCTCATGAAGAGGATGATAAAATAAAGGTTGCTGTGGTCTATATTAATCATATATTCCATAACCTACATATGTTGAAGCATGTGAGAATGTTTGGTGATTACATATGTAAGGCGACTTCACACCTCAGAACAGGACAAAGACTCTCAACCGCCAGTGAAGAGCAAAGACCTTCCCAGACACTGCGGTGGAGACCGGAGGAGCTGCCCTGACCCCCCAGGGCCATGAGGAGGAGTACGAAGACAATGGGGGGATTAAGATAATGAGGGATGTCAGCTTTTGATATGCATGTCTTTTGTTATGTGCAAGTATAAGTTCATAGAGCCGAAGGTGTTCGGTCTCTTTTTCCTTCTTCTGCTGCTGCACTAGGATGAGACTTGTTAGAGGAGCTGATAATAAACTTTGGTTTATATATCACATCGCCTCGTTCTTCCAAGCTCTTCTACACTGGTGACCCTGACGCGAGGATGGACCAGAGGCATTCCCCCGCGATCGACTCATCTGTGGTAGCCCAGGCAGACTCCGGCGCCCATGCAGACAGGGGAACAGATGGACGACGTTCCCCCACGGCAGAAGTGATAGAGAGGGCTTAACTGAGCACCAGCGCCGCAGAGAGAGCCGAAGCAAGGCACTCTCACCCTGCGGACACAGCAGTGACGGTCTACACAAACGCCGTCACCGTCAACCTGCCGGACTTCTGGCAGGAAGACCCCGCCTCGTGGTTTCAGCAAGCTGAAGCCCAGTTTGCACTTGCGGGCATCACGGCTGAAGATACAAAGTTCTATCACATCGTCGCCAAACTCAACGCCGCCACTTCGAGATGTGCGCGGAGTATAATCCAGCGGCCGCCGGCCCAGGACAAATATGAAGAACTGAAAGCGACCATCGTGGCAAATTACGTCCCCTCAGCCGAGGAGAGAGCCGAGAGGATCCTGGCTGTTTACGGCCACAGTGGAGGCAGACCCAAGGCCCTCATGGAGGACTTGCTGCAACTTAAAGAAGAGGACAATGACAACTTCCTCTTCCATTTCATATTCCTCAGTACGCTGCCGCCACACATGAGAGGGACGCTGGCCAACATGCGATGCAGCACCCAGCAAGACTTCCGCACGCTAGCTCACGAAGCTCAACGGCTCGTCAACGCCTGCAAGGAGCAGACACCCACAGCAGCATCCGTAGACCTCAACGCTGATGTCCGGAGCCACGAGGAGCCACAAATCACTGAGCAGAGCCAGCCCGCGGTGACAGCGACACGGCCAGGACGCAACAGACGGAGCGACGTTTGTTATTACCACCACCGCTTCACCGAGAAGGCTTACAAATGCGTTCCCCCCTGCAAATTCACAATTTCCGGAAAACGCCGAAGCCGAGAGCCATTAACAGCGGCGGTTCTCGGCGAAAAAAGCAAGCTTTTATATGTGACGGACGGACACACCGGCAAGTGGTTCCTTATCGACACGGGAGCTCAACTAAGTTTTGTCATGCCCTCCCAAGCAGACCGGGCCATGGGCCCCCGGGGCAACGGAGCGGTGGCAGCCAACGGCTCCACCATCGACACTTTTGGCGAAAAGAGCCTGCACCTCTGCATCCACGGCCGCAACTACAGATGGACATTTGTTGTAGCGGCGGTGAGTTTTAACTTGTTGGGCGCAGATTTTTTGTGTGCACATGGGTTATTAGTTGATCTAGCGAACAGGCGCTTGGTTAATGCACTGTCCTTTGCTTCTATTCCCTGCTCAGCTCGACTTTCTCCACCACCCGTGCAGGCTAGCGTCACCACAGCAGGAGGTAAGTTTGATCAACTCCTCACCCAATTTCCAGCACTCACAATTCCCAAATTCTCAGCCACAGTGGCTAAACACGGGGTTGAACATTTTATTCCCACAACGGGCCCACCCGTATTTGCCAAAGCTCGGCGCTTAGACGCGACCAAGCTCGCCATAGCTCGGGACGAGTTTACCACCCTTGAAAAATTAGGCATTATTAGACGCTCGAAAAGCCCCTGGGCCTCACCACTTCACATGGTTCCGAAATCCGACGGTTCTTGGAGACCGTGCGGCGATTACCGCAGATTAAACAATGCGACAGCGCATGACCGCTACCCAATTCCTCACATTCAAGATTTTTCACTGCATCTGGCTGGTGCGCGCATTTTTTCAAAAATAGACCTGGTCCGCGGTTATCATCTAGTCACAGTTCGAGCAGAGGACATTCCTAAAACAGCTGTAATAACCCCCTTCAGTCTTTTTGAATTTTTGCGAATGCCTTTCGGCCTCAAAGGCGCGGCTCAAACCTTTCAGCGAATGATGGACGCAGTATTATGCGACCTCCCTTTTGTTTTCGTCTACCTCGACGATATGGGGGTAGCCAGCCCGTCTGAGGAAGAACACGAGCGGCATCTCACTATGGTTTTTCAGAAGCTAGAAGAGCACGGGTTAATAATCAATCCAGCCAAATGCAAATTCGGTGTGTCACAAATTGATTTTTTAGGACACAGAGTTTCTCCGAAGGGGGCAGTCCCACTTCCAGACAAAGTTCACGCGATAAAAAGTTTCCCACGGCCACAAACAGTCAAATCGCTGCAAGAATTTTTGGGAATGGTTAATTTTTACAACCGTTTCCTCCCCCATGCAGCTCAGCTCATGCAGCCCCTATATGACGCGCTCAGAAAACAAAAAGCTTCCAACGCGGTCGAATGGACCCCAGAGTGCGAACACGCCTTCGCGGAAGTAAAAAGCGCCCTAGCTAATGCCACATTGTTGGTTCACCCCGATCCCTTGGCCCGCATTGCGCTAACCACAGTCGCTTCGGACCTAGCTATAGGGGCAGTTGTAGAACAACATGTCAGCGGAATCTGGCAACCTTTGGCATTCTTCAGCAAATCGCTAAACCAAACCGAGCGTAAATACAGCACTTTTGACAGGGAGCTGCTAGCGCTTCATTCATCCATCCGCCACTTCCAGTTCTGGTTAGAAGGGCGGAGTTTCACGGCTTTTGTAGACCACAAACCGCTCACCTTTGCTATGGCTAAAATTTCCGAACCGTGGTCAGGCAGGCAACAAAGACAGCTGGCTGCGATTTCAGAGTTCACCACAGACATTCGACATGTGGCAGGCAAACTTAACGTGGTAGCAGACTGCCTCTCTCGTGCTGTGACATCGTCAGAGCGCGAGGAGACAGATTATACTGCCTCAGCCGCGGAACTCTTCACCAACGCGGACACATACGCGGCCCCAATCCATGCAGGGATAGATTATGCAGCCATGGCAGAGGAACAAAGTAGTGACGCGGACGTGCGCGCACTCTTGTCTGGACCAACAGGGTTAAGGCTGGAGGAAAGGGGTTTACGCGACGGCGTGCCCCCCCTAATATGCGATATCTCAACCGGCCGACCGCGCCCGTTAGTCCCAGCTACATGGCGCCGCCATATTTTCGACTCAATTCACTCCCTCGCACACCCAGGTGTGCGCGCCTCGGTTAAAATGGTCGCTGAAAAGTTTGTGTGGCCTGGCCTGCGCAAAAACGTAAAAGAATGGGCAAAAACTTGCATTTCCTTTCAGCGCGCCAAAAAACACAAACACACAAAAGCCCCTCTGGAGCCTTTTCCAATCCCTGCTAGAAGGTTCGACCACGTTCATGTCGACCTCGTGGGGTCACTACCTTCCTCCCAAGGTTTCACACACCTGTTAACAATGATAGACCGCACCACGCGCTGGCCAGAGGCAGTCCCTCTGGCGTCAACCACAGCGGAGGAAGTCGCTCGCGTTTTTTTGACAAACTGGGTGGCACGTTTCGGTGTCCCATCGGACATCACGTCCGATAGGGGGCCTCAATTTGTCTCGGAGCTTTGGTCAGCCATGGCCAGCAGCTTAGGGGCGACAATTCACCGCACCACCGCTTATCACCCTCAGGCTAATGGGTTATGCGAGCGTTTTCACAGATCTTTAAAGGCCGCCCTCAGAGCCTCACTAACGGATACAAATTGGGTAAATAAACTTCCCTGGGTTTTATTGGGGTTGCGTGCTGCACCCAAAGAGGATCTAGACACCTCTCCAGCAGAATTAGTTTTTGCACAACCTCTCAGGCTCCCAGGTGAATTTTTACCAGAGAACCCAGAGCCAGGGCATCTTCCAGCCCCGAGGTTTTTAGGCAGCAACGGACCGGACTCTCTCCCCGGACCGGCACATCACTCTTTTCCATGGGTTTTTGTCCCCCAAGCTTTAAAAAACGCTGAATTCGTTTTTGTTAGGCATGAAGCTTTAAAACCAACTTTCCGCCCACCATACGATGGGCCATTCAGAGTGCTGGAACCTGGTGATAAACACTTTGTGCTTGATTTAGGGGATAGAAAAGAAACAGTCAGCATTGACAGACTTAAACCTGCCTTCTTGTTGAGAGACGAGCCTGCACGGTTGGCGAGAGCACCTCGGCGGGGTAGACCCCCCAAGAGAAAAGACTCAGCCCCCCTGCAGGGAACAATTAATCACTCTCCTCCCCAAGCTGCAGATTCCTTACAGGAAGGTCCCAGCAGGACGCCCAAGCGGACCCACAGCAGATTCGGGAGAAGATTAAAACCCAGACGGCACAGACACTGATGCAAACTACTCAACAGTTGTTCACTAATTGTGCTGTAACAGTTTAGGACTGACTTGTGATATTACTATGCTGTTATGATTACCACTGAACTCTCTTAGGAGCATGGCTGCTGGAAAGTTTCTTCTGTGGCAAGAGGTGTAGCAGTTAGTATGTCATAGTAATTATCTTAAACTGTGAATTTTTCTATTGTCCTTTTCTTAGTCATTTGTGGGGGGGGGGCTGTGGTCTATATTAATCATATATTCCATAACCTACATATGTTGAAGCATGTGAGAATGTTTGGTGATTACATATGTAAGGCGACTTCACACCTCAGAACAGGACAAAGACTCTCAACCGCCAGTGAAGAACAAAGACCTTCCCAGACACTGCAGTGGAGACCGGAGGAGCTGCCCTGACCCCCCAGGGCCATGAGGAGGAGTACGAAGACAATGGGGGGATTAAGATAATGAGGGATGTCAGCTTTTGATATGCATGTCTTTTGTTATGTGTAAGTATAAGTTCATAGAGCCGAAGGTGTTCGGTCTCTTTTTCCTTCTTCTGCTGCTGCACTAGGATGAGACTTGTTAAAGGAGCTGATAATAAACTTTGGTTTATATATCACATCGCCTCGTTCTTCCAAGCTCTTCTACAGTTGCGTTGGATTTTTAAATAGCTTTATTATCATCCGCCTTCATCAGAACTCGGCTGCAGCCCATGGCTTGAGCAGGCTGCAACTTCATTCCTCCAGCTCTCAAAGAGGAGACAGTGTGTGTGTCTCGCAGCAGATGCAGAATCAGAGTGAGAGAATGAGAGGCAGATTTACAGCACAGTGCAGCATATATACTCAACCCAGACAATACATCAAAGGCATTCACAGCGGTCAATCTGGGCATTTGCATATCAGAGGTACAGACAGGATGTATGAACACAATGCATGGATGACACTTTAACCTCATAGGTGTAAACGCAGCACGCAGCGGAAAAAACCCAGGAGTGCGAGCTGACTGTCTCTGTGTGTTGTGGGGGGGTTGAATTCAACCCGCTACACTGCTCCCCCCCAGAAGGCACGGTAGGGGACCGTGACCTCGGTGTTGCAGTTTGGGCAGCGAGCAGGTAAAAGTTCTGTGCAGGAGGAGGGGGGGGGGTAGCAAATGCTGACCGGGCGCGGGAAAATTGTTCGAGTCGCGCCAAAAGTGTTTGCTGCTCCGCGATGTCCCGTCTGAACATGCGGAGATCAGAAGAAGAAAAAAATTAGTCTCTGACTCCTCTCGTGGCCATGAAGAAAAGCAGGAGCGGCGGCTGTAAGAAAAAAAAAAAAAGAAACAAAAGCAGAGGGACTGGCGTGTTGGCTTTAGGTGCAGGAGCAACCCCAAAGCCCCCCGGGAACAGCTGACGGCTGAAATCCCTTTGCGCCGAGGCTGAGACCATTAGAAAATCCAGTGGTGAGCTGCGTGCTTGCTTCAGGTGAACGAGCAGCCCTGAAAGTTCCGAGGGTGGCGATCGGCCATCTTTCTCGGGCATGTGCAGCGGCGGAGGACGATGGCGGTCTCTGTAGCCTTTATTGCCCCGTGCGTGGTGCGCCGTTCTCGTAACTCCCCGGTGCGGGCGCGGGGGTTCCGTGCTTGGGTGGGCCGCTGAAGTGGCGAGTCAGGGTGCAGAATCTTGGTGGAGATCGGCGCAGTCTGCGCCGAAAAACATCTCTGACGAGCCGTGGCTGCAGATTAGTTATGGTGCGTTCAGGTCCACGTGTGCTCCGTCGGCCATGGGAGTCGCCCGCATGTGCTCTGATGTGGAGGAGCTGCGCGGCCGGTCCCGCATGGATGTGCCGATCTCGGCGAGGGCGCGCCATGACGTTCTCTGCCGCTTACCCGGTCTTGGTTGATGTCCTGAGAGCAGCTCGCCCGCCGTGGGCTCTGCGTCGAGGTCTCCCTGAGGCAGCAGGGAGGGCAGACCAGTCAGGCCGCGGCGACGGAGCATTCATGCCCGGGTGCTGCGTTCACTGGCCGCTCGTTTTCTTCAGTCTCGGGTCGCCAGCATGGCTGTTCAGATCAGAAGGTTGCATTTGCACAAAACGTGTGCATTCCGGGGTCACCAGTGAAGAGGATGATAAAATAAAGGTTGCGTTGGATTTTTAAATAGCTTTATTATCGTCCGCCTTCATCAGAACTCGGCTGCAGCCCATAGCTTGAGCAGGCTGCAACTTCATTCCTCCAGCTCTCAAAGAGGAGACAGTGTGTGTGTCTCGCAGCAGATGCAGAATCAGAGTGAGAGAATGAGAGGCAGATTTACAGCACAGTGCAGCATATATACTCAACCCAGACAATACATCAAAGACATTCACAGCGGTCAATCTGGGCATTTGCATATCAGAGGTACAGACAGGATGCATGAACACAATGCATGGATGACACTTTAACCTCACAGCTGTAAACGCAGCATGCAGCGGAAAAAACCCAGGAGTGCGAGCTGACTGTCTCTGTGTGTTGTGGGGGGGTTGAATTCAACCCGCTACACTGCTCCCCCCCAGAGGGCACGGTAGGGGACCGTGACCTCGGTGTTGCAGTTTGGGCAGCGAGCAGGGAAAAGCTCTGTGCAGGAGGAGGGGGAGAGGGGGTAGCAAATGCTGACCGGGCGCGGGAAAATTGTTCGAGTCGCGCCAAAAGTGTTTGCTGCTCCGCGATGTCCCGCTGAACATGCGGAGATCAGAAGAAGAAAAAAATTAGTCTCTGACTCCTCTCGTGGCCATGAAGAAAAGCAGGAGCGGCGGCTGTAAGAAAAAAAAAAAGAAACAAAAGCAGAGGGACTGGCGTGTTGGCTTTAGGTGCAGGAGCAACCCCAGAGCCCCCCGGGAACAGCTGACGGCTGAAATCCCTTTGCGCCGAGGCTGAGACCATTAGAAAATCCAGTGGTGAGCTGCGTGCTTGCTTCAGGTGAACGAGCAGCCCTGAAAGTTCCGAGGGTGGCGATCCGCCATCTTTCTCGGGCATGTGCAGCGGCGGAGGACGATGGCGGTCTCTGTAGCCTTTATTGCCCCGTGCGTGGTGCGCCATCCTCGTAACTCCCCGGTGCGCGCGCGGGGGTTCTGTGCTTGGGTGGGCCGCTGGAGTGGCGAGTCAGGGTGCAGAATCTTGGTGGAGATCGGCGCAGTCTGCGCCGAAAAACATCTCTGTCGAGCCGTGGCTGCAGATTGGTCATGGTGCATTCAGGTCCACGTGTGCTCCGTCGGCCATGGGAGTCGCCCGCATGTGCTCTGATGTGGAGGAGCTGCGCGGCCGGTCCCGCATGGATGTGCCGATCTCGGCGAGGGCGCGCCATGACGTTCTCTGCCGCTTACCCGGTCTTGGTTGATGTCCTGAGAGCAGCTCGCCCGCCGTGGGCTCTGCGTCGAGGTCTCCCTGAGGCAGCAGGGAGGGCAGACCAGTCAGGCCGCGGCGACGGAGCATTCATGCCCGGGTGCTGCGTTCACTGGCCGCTCGTTTTCTTCAGTCTCGGGTCGCCAGCATGGCTGTTCAGATCAGAAGGTTGCGTTTGCACAAAACGTGTGCATTCCGGGGTCACCAGTGAAGAGGATGATAAAATAAAGGTTGCGTTGGAATTTTAAATAGCTTTATTATCATCCGCCTTCATCAGAACTCGGCTGCAGCCCATAGCTTGAGCAGGCTGCAACTTCATTCCTCCAGCTCTCAAAGAGGAGACAGTGTGTGTGTCTCGCAGCAGATGCAGAATCAGAGTGAGAGAATGAGAGGCAGATTTACAGCACAGTGCAGCATATATACTCAACCCAGACAATACATCAAAGACATTCACAGCGGTCAATCTGGGCATTTGCATATCAGAGGTACAGACAGGATGCATGAACACAATGCATGGATGACACTTTAACCTCACAGCTGTAAACGCAGCATGCAGCGGAAAAAACCCAGGAGTGCGAGCTGACTGTCTCTGTGTGTTGTGGGGGGGTTGAATTCAACCCGCTACACTCAGATATTTTACCTGGTAAAATAAAGATCAAATAAATAAAATGAAAAAGCTTTCCTAAACAATGAATTTGTATCCATAAAATAGTACAGCCCTTCTTACCTGGAGTGAACAAAAGGAGCACAGATCTATCTACGTCCCCCAACATTGCAACATCGTAGTAACTCAGTGACAGCAGTCTCTGCTGTAGCTGTCCGAGGAATAAGTGAAATTGTGTGTGTTTAATTTTTTTATGTTCCAGATTTCAGAAAAGATAAAACACACATACAGTATTTATGAAAAGCCATGGAGTGGGAGACCTGTAGATTTTGTTAAAACAAAGTTATTCACATAATAAAACCCCAGAGTCTCCATCAGACCATCTTGGCGGTTCTTGTGTTAATAAAATAAACATGTTGGTCAAAAATCACTTTATTCATGAGTAGTCCTTAATGTATGCATATTAAACAAAGGACTCTACCATGTAAAATGAAAATCAAAGCTTTGATTTATGATGAACAAAAATAAACTATTTTATTGGGGTTTGTGCTTAAACAAAAGCTTAAAAAAATTATGCTCCTCTGAACTGGTTGTGCCTTTGTTGATGACCCGCTTCCTCATCAGGTGTGCCTGTGTGCAATTTTGTGGTACGCTTGGTGGATGATTGGGCACTATTGAAATGAAGTGACTGCATCTGTGTTCATAATTTTGCATGTTGTTAGTAGATCACTGGAAAAAATTGGCCACTCCCTTAGGTGCTCTGTCTAATTTGCGCACTCGCTAATTTGCACTGCCTTAGTAAATCTGCCCCTTAGGCTAGTGTATGTGTAGCTGTTGCCAACTTAGGTTAACTTAAACAAATGAATACTCAGTACAGGTCAGCTGACATCAGCGTCAGGCAACACTCATATAAAGATCAGCGTTTGTGGAGGCCTCCTACCTTTCTGGACCTGTTTTTTGGGGGGTGGATTCACACTACGATGTTTGGACCAGCTTTTACTGATGTTTTGGCAAACGTCTGGCTCTGCTGGCAAAAGTTGATAAAAATTAATGATGGCGTTTGTTGGCAAACGCTAGTGAAAGTTGCATTCTTTGAGAATTTTCAGCTGAAAATTTGCTGACGTTTGGAAATAAACTTTGGTGAAAGTTGTGCTCAGTTTGTGAAAGTTCTTGAGTACTGGAATAAGTTATGCAGAGTTCGCCTAAGTCGACCTAAGTTAAGCTCCATTGGCAAACATTGACTGAAATGCTGAAATGATGTTTTTAGACCGAAACTCACTTCAGACATGCACGAAGGAAAAAGAAATGGATAGAAGGGGGAATTTTAAAAAAGAATATATACACTACCGTTTAAAAGTTTGGGGTTACCCAGGCAATTATTTTGTGTTTTCCATGAAAAGTCACACTTATTTACCACCATGAGTGGTAAAATGAATAGAAAATATAGTCAAGACATTGACAAGGTTAGAAATAATGATTTGTATTTGAAATAATAATTTTTTCCAGATACTCAACCTGCTCAAAGGAAGGTCAGTTTTATAGCTTCTCTAACCAGCTAAATTGTTTTCAGCTGTGCTAACATGATTTTACAAGGGTTTTCTAATCATCCATTAGCCTTCTGATGCAATGAGCAAGCACATTGTACCATTAGAACACTGGAGTGATAGTTGCTGGAAATGGGCCTCTACACACCTATGTAGATATTGCACCAAAAACCAGACATTTGCAGCTAGAATAGTCATTTACCACATTAGCAATGTATATTAGATATTAGAGTGTATTTCTGATTAGTTTAAAGTTATCTTCATTGAAAAAAACAGTGCTTCTCTTTCAAAAATAAGGAAATTTCTATGTGACCCCAAGCTTCTGAACGGTAGTGTATATATACATATATATATATATATATACACTACCGTTCAAAAGTTTGAGCACAACAGTGGTGCACAAAGTTGTGCACCACATGCACAACACCATACGCACACACACTCCTCCACTTTCATTCAATAAAAGATCATTATTGTTGTTGAGCCTGTGTCTGCTTCTGGGTGTTTCTGTACTGTCAGTACATCTCCATCAAGAAACCCCAGCAGACAGTGCTTTTGCACACAAATTTAACATCATAGAAGCTCGTTTGGACCAATTAACACACCAACAACAGGTGATCTTAACACAACTCCCTCACATTAAGCCACAGCTCAACCAGCTCTCCCCGTCGCAGTCTCCTCCACCTGCTTCCAGGGATCTGGCCGGGTCGACCAATCCCTCTCAGTCTCCACCTCCTCACTTCAAGCTAACTCCCGTTCCCACTCCCACCCGTTTTAGTGGTAAGTTAGGGAAGGCACGGAGTTTCTTGTTACAATGCAGTTTGGTTTTTCAGCGTGTGCCAGGGGATTTCCCCACCCATCATAACCAAATCAGTTATATGGTGAATTTGTTGGAGGGACGGGCTTTGGCTTGAGCTACCGCCATTATGACCCGACCCAAATCCCAGCATGAGGGATGAGTTGGCCTGGGTGGAAAGACCCGCTAAGCTTAGTGAGCTCATTAACACTAGCTATTTCCATTGACAACAGGATAAGGGAACAGGCTAGTGAGCGTCGCTCGGGCACTTAACCTCGCTGCTCCCCTCAGTCTCCACTTAAGGCCCTCCTTCCCTCTGCGTCCCCTGAGGGGGATGAACCCATGCTGATTGGCCGCTCTAAATTGCCCCCAGCAGAACGACAACACCACCGCGACCTTGGGCTCTGTCTATATTGTGCCAGCGCTGAGCACAAGGTCGCATTGTGTCACAATCATTTAAAAGGGGGAGTCCGTTGGTCACAGTAGGGGGACTAACGGACGGTGATAGTACCCTTACACGTCTCATGTTACCTATTTGCTTTCAACACACACTCACTGAATTATCTTTGCATGCTCTCATTGATTCTGGAGCCGAGCAAAACTTTATTTCGGAGGGTCTGGCAACCCGGCTGGGGCTCCCATGCTACAACCTGGAGAAACCTCTTAAGTTGATTGCCCTCTCCAAGATGCCCCTTGCCATCGTTACCAAGCAGACTGCCCCCATCTCTGTGCTGGTTTCAGGTAATCGTCGTGAGCATATGAAGTTCTTTGTGTTATCAACCTGGCAGTCAACCTGGCCCTCCACTCCATCCTGCAGCACCTGGACTCCCCGGGAACCTACGCCAGGATCCTGTTTGTGGACTTCAGCTCCGCATTCAACACCATCCGCCCCGCTCTGCTCCGGGACAAGCTGTCCCTGCTCAACGTGCCTGACTCCCTCTGCAGGTGGATCACCGACTTCCTGACGGACCGGAGGCAGCATGTGCGGCTGGGAAAGACTGTCTCTGACTCTACTAGCATCAGCACCGGATCACCCCAGGGCTGTGTACTTTCCCCCCTACTCTTCCCCCTTTACACCAACTCCTGCACCTCCAGCCACCAGTCTGTCAAGTTGATCAAGTTTGCGGACGACACCACCCTCATCGGGATCATCTCCAACGGCGACGAGTCCGCCTACAGGAGAGAGGTGGCCCAGCTGGCGTCCTGGTGCAACAATAACAACCTGCAGCTGAACGCTCTGAAGACAGTGGAGATGATTGTAGACTTCAGGAAAGTCACTACCCCTCTGCCCCCCCTCACCCTCTCAGGCTCTCCCATCACCACTGCTGATTCCTTCCGCTTCCTAGGCACTACCATCACCAGGGACCTCAAATGGGAGCCGACCATCAGCTCACTCATCAAAAAAGCCCAGCAGAGGATGTTCTTCCTGCGGCAGCTGAGGAAGCTCAAGCTACCCACCAAGATGTTAGTGCAGTTCTACACAGCCATCATCGAGTCCATCCTCACCACCTCCATAACCGTGTGGTATGCAGGAGCCACTGCCAGGGACAGACTAAGGCTGCAGCGCGTCGTGCGCACTGCTGAGAAGGTGATCGGCTGCAAGCTCCCATCTCTCCAGGATCTGTACATCTCCAGGACCCAGAGGCGTGCTGGCCGGATCATAGCCGATCCCTCACACCCTGGTCACGTACTGTTTGCCCCCCTCCCCTCTGGTAGAAGACTTCGGTCCATCCAGACTAAAACCTCCCGTCACATGAACAGCTTCTTCCCCTCTGCCATAAGACTGCTGAACACTAAGTGACTTATTGACTCTCGTGCACTATGTACAGCAGCTCAACCAGACTCATGTCAATCATCACTGTTTTCTTCCTGCATTACCGACTGCACTATATAGTTCTCCACAGTATCTGCTGCTCGCTAATATATTTTAACTGCTGACCAGTATCACTTACTCTTATTCTACACTTTATTGCATGTATAGTTTATTTCTTTTATCTTATCATGTTTAATGTTGCAGCATTGCACCGAGACAAATTCCTAGTTTGTGTACTACATGAACAATGGCAATAAACCTGATTCTGATTCTGATTCTGATTCTGATTCTTATCCTCCTCTGCCTCTCCTGTCATTTTGGGTTCCCCCTGGTTAAGTTTACACAATCCCTCTATCGACTGGCAGACGGGAAGAATTATATCATGGAGTATGTTTTGTTTGAGTGCATGCCTGCAATCTGCTGCCTGTTCTTCTGTACCCCTTTATGTCTATGATTCGCCTCCACCTGATATTTCATCTGTGCCTCCTGAATACCACGACCTGGCAGCGATGTTCAGCAAGGCGAAAGCCCTATCACTTCCCCCCCACCGCCCGTATGATTGTGCCATCAACCTCCTGCCGGGGGCTCCTCTGCCTACGAGTCGGCTCTACAGCCTCTCTGCCCCGGAACGTGAGGCTATGGACAAATACATCAAGGAGTCCCTGAGTTCCAGTATCATCAGGCCATCTTCCTCAGCGGTGGGGGTGGGCTTCTTCTTTGTGGGTAAGAAAGATGGTTCACTCAGGCCATGTATTGATTTCAGAGAATACAACAACATTACTGTAAAGGACAAATACACTCTTCCCCTTATCAACACGGCCTTTGATTCCCTTCAGGGGGCCAGGTTGGTCACCAAATTAGATCTTCGTAGCACTTACCACCTGTTTCGCATCAAGGAGAGGGATGAATGGAAGACTGTTTTTAGCACCCCCCTAGTGGCCATTTCAAGTGTTTGGTCATGTCAATTTTGGGTTAACCAATGCTCCTGCTGTTTTCCAGCAGCTGATCAATGATGTTCTGAGAGATGTTCTGGATTCATTTGTGTTTGTGTATCTGGACGATATTCTCATCTCTCATTCTTTGGAGGAACATCGCATACACGTCAGATGGGTCCTGGAAAATCAGCTTTATGTCAAGGCCGAAAAGTGCGAATTCCACGTCTCCTCCACCACTTTCCTGGGGTTTGTTATCTCACACAAGAAGATCATTGCTGACCAAGAGAAAGTAAAAGCAGTAGTGGAGTGGCCTGTTCCCTCCTCCCGCAAACAACTTCAACAGTTTTGGGGTTTTGCTAATTTCTATTGCCGCTTTGTCAAAGATTACAGTATTATTGCTTTACCCCTCACTCGCCTGACCTCCACAAAGGTGCCGTTCCGCTGAACTGAGGAGGCAGAGGCGGCATTTTCTAAACTAAAGGCTGAGTTTTCCTTTCCCCCTATCTTGGCCCAGGTGGACCCCTCCCTGCAGTGCTTGGTGGAAGTGGACGCCTCGGACTTTGGTGTGGGAGCAGTGTTGTCCCACCGCTCCCCCATCGACGACAAGGTCCGCCCCTGCGCCTTCTTCTCCCGCCAGCTGTCACCTGCTGAGAAGAACTATGATATGGGGGACAGGGAGCTGCTAGCCGTTAAACTGGCCTTGGAGGAGTGCCGCCACTGCTAGAAGGTGCCTCACAGCCATTCGTTGTTTGGACAGATCATAAGAACCTGGAATACCCCCAGACTGCCAAATGTTTGAACGCCAGACAAGCCCGCTGGTCCCTGTTCTTTGGCAGATTTAATTGCACCATCACTTACCACCCAGGTTCGAAGAATACCAGGCCCAACGTGCTCTCTAGACAGTTTTCCCTGGAAGCTGCCAAGATGACACCTCACCCTATTGTTCCCCCTTCCTGCATTGTTGGCATGCTATCTTGGGACATTAAGGAGAGGGCTAGGAGAGCACAGGAGACAGAGCCTGACCCGGGTGGAGGGCCAGCAGGATGGATGTACGTGCCCTCTGCAGTCTGAGGGGAGGTTATTGACTGGTTGCTCTCCTCTAAGGTTATGTGCCATCCTGGGGTAGCTCGCACTGTGGCTCAGTTACAGAGATCCTTCTGGTGGCCCTCCTTGCGGAAGGATGCGGGTGAGTTCATCCGAGCCTGCCCCCAGTGTGCAACCTGTAAATCATCCTCTTCTCCACTTGCAGGTCTGTTGCATCCTCTCTCCATCCCCAGTAGACCCTGGTCCCATGTCGCGCTGGATTTTGTGACCAGTCGTCCCCCCTCTGCTGGTCACACTGTTATCCTTACTATTGTGGATTGTTTTTCCAAGGTGGCTCACTTTATTCCTTTGCAGAAGCTGCCGGTGGCCAAGTAGATGGCAGATCTTCTGTTCATGCACGTGGTCCGGCTTCATGGCATCCCGGTAGACATTGTGTCAGATCATGGACCCCAGTTCGTCTCTCAGGTTTGGCGGTCCTTCTGCAAGGCTATGGGGGCTACGGTGAGTTTGTCATCAGGATATCACCCACAAAGTAATGGCCAGTGCGAACGCACTAATCAGGAGTTGGAGGCTGCCCAGAGGTGCATCACGGCCTCCAACCCAGCATCCTGGAGCACATACCTACCTTGGGTTGAGTATGCCCATAATACTGCTGTCTCTTCTGCCACTAGTCTCTCTCCTTTTGAGGTTTCTTTAGTTTACAATCCCCCGCTGTCGCCGGAGGAGGAGGAGGAGAACACTGTCCTTTCGGTCCAGGCACATATAAGGCACTGTCGATGACTCTGGAGAACCACTAAGGCTCCTCTGTGATGCACAGCGGCCCACAATACTGAGATTGCCAACCGTCACAGGACCCAGGCTCCCTCCCACCGAGTTGGGCAGCAGATATGACTCTCCACAAAGAACATTAACTTGAAGGCCGAAATCAGGAAGTTGTCACAGCGTTTTATTGGGCCTTATCTGATAACCGACATCTTCAACCCCGTTGCTGTTTGTATGGCTCTTCCTTCCTCTCTTTGCATCCGTCCTATATTCCATGTCTCTCAGGTCAAACCATTCGAGTCCAGCCCGCCGTGCCCCCAACCCAAATCTCCACCCTCCACCCGTGATGATTGATGGTGGTCCTGTGCCTAAGGTCAACCGCATCCTGGATGTCCAACATAGGGGGCGTGGTCTGCAATATCTGGTTGACTGGGAGGGGTATGGTCCTGATGCTAGATCCTGAGTGCGTTTCTTGTTCGTGATGGACCCTCAACTCATCAGGTTCCTCATTAAGCACCCTTTATAAGGAATGCTGCCCAGAAGGCAGCACGGAGACGTCTGCGCTTTCTCCCAGGAAGAGCTCCGTGCAGGAGTCTTCCCCTTTCAGCTCTACACCTCAAGAGTTTCGCCTCTCTTGTTTGTTTTCAGCTTCTCGTCATATGGGAGTTTCGTCTCCCCAATGCTATGTAAGCTATTCTAGAGTTGATTCTCTGCACCTGCCTGTTTTCCCTTGTTCCCTGTGCACAGGTGGACCAACCTCCAGGTGGACCTCTTCTTCCTCCTAGCGGCGGACTGGACCTCGTCTGTGGACAGTGAACTATTCCTTTCTCGCATCTGGTGAGCTTGAGCACACAGCACGTTTTCCTCACCCTAATCAGCACTGTATATACTCTGCACCTGCACTACGGTACTACAGCAGGATGCTGGGCCAGTATTGGATTGTCATCTCTTCGGAGCCAGATTAACGCTTCACTGCCCTAAGATTATTGATCCTCTGTTAATATTATTGCCTGCCTGCCTGCCTGCCTGTGTCTAATCCCCTGTCTCTGCTCTCATTGTAGGGTTGCCAGACCGATCCTGCTGTCCACACTCCTGCTCCCATTGCACAATACCATATGCACACACACTCCTCCACTTTCATTCAATAAAAGATCATTATTATTGTTGAGCCTGTGTCTGCTTCTGGGTGTTTCTGAAACCATCATCACTCTTCATCACTCTATCACTCTATAAAAGCAAGAAATCTCTGTCTGTCACACTTCATAGGACATCATAGGACGGCCAATGATCTCTGCCTGAACATCATAGGACGTCCTATGAACTCAGGTATCATAGGACACATAGACAAATGTGTATTTTTGATGTCATATAGACCATGTGTCTTTGAACTCAGGCATCATAGGACACATAGATAAATGTGTCTTTATGATGTCATATATACCATAAACTCAGGCATCATAGGACGACTCGCGATGCCTATATGATGGCACTTAGACAAATGTGTCTTTATGATGTCATGTACATCAAGCCCACAGCACATAGACAAATGTGTCTTTACTATACCGGAGTGGTGGCTCAGTTGGTAGAGCATCCGCCCCACACCCGGGAGGCAGGGGTTCAAATCCCAGCCGGGTCATGCCGAAGACCATATAAAAGTGGAACTTCCTGCCATCCAGCTTGGTGCTCAGCGATAATGGAATGGAGGAGGGAAATTTGTGGCAGCGCCTTGCATGGTAGCGGCCCTCTGATTCTACACTTGGGGTGTGTGTGATTAACACAGTAGATAGGTAAAACACAATCTCGTTCTACTGTACATGATTGGTTGAAGTTGAAAGACAATAAGGGTGATTTAATTAATTATGATGTCATATACATCAAGCCTGTCTTTATGATGTCGTATACAGTGACAGACATCAGGCAACATGTCTTTATGATGTCATATACATCAAGGTTGCCTTCATGTCTTTATGATGTCATATACAGTGAGTCCATGCCGGAAAGCCTCTTTTTGCTCAGATCTATTTTCATGATCCTGTCCATGAACTGGAATTACAATGCACCTATCCAGTGACCAGTGACTTCAATGAAGAAGAAGAAGAAGAAGAAGAAGAAGAAGAAGAAGAAGAAGAAGAAGGCCCACCAGATGGAGAGCAATAGAATGACGACAACTGCTGCATGTCAGAAAAGATGCCATGAAGATGAAACACCTGAAGTTCCAGCAGTACATTGCACCCATCTGAGACAAGAGGACACCCTTCACCAGCATAGGGTACAACAGACTTTAAAGCACATTTCTAGGACATCATAGGACAGCCTAGATCTCTGCCTCATCATCATAGCACGTCCTATGAACTGAGGCATCATAGGACAACTCGCCATGCCTACATGATGGCAAATGTGTAACCTTGGTGAATGCCAGTCTACACTACAAATGTGTAAAATGCCAAGCAAAGCGCTGATTTTCTCCGGGTGCACCGGTTTCTTGGTTTCTACGGGCATGCACAGGCCTTCCTGAACTGGGTCAAAAGTCACTTTTTCAGGATCGTGTCCATGAACTAGAAATACGACGCACCTATCCCTCAACCAGTGGTCTGAGCGAAGAAGAAGAAGACCCACCAGATGGAGAGCAATAGAATGAGGAGAACTGCTGGACATCAGAAAGGATGCCGTGAACATGGAACACCTCAGGTTCTACCAGTATGCCCCAGGCATGACTGTGAACAACACAGTCGACTGAGACAGGAGGAGACCCTTCAGTGGTCTGAACGAAGAAGACCCACCAGATGATGTCTACTGTATATGACGGCACATAGAGCACATGACTGGCACAAGACATACACTACCGTTCAAAAGTTTGGGGTCACTTAGAAATTTCCTTATTTTTGAAAGAAAAACACTGTTTTTTTTCAATGAAGATAACTTTAAACTAATCAGAAATACACTCTAATATCTAATATACATTGCTAATGTGGTAAATGACTATTCTAGCTGCAAATGTCTGGTTTTTGGTGCAATATCTACATAGGTGTATAGAGGCCCATTTCCAGCAACTATCACTCCAGTGTTCTAATGGTACAATGTGTTTGCTCATTGCGTCAGAAAGCTAATGGATGATTAGAAAACCCTTGTGCAATCATGTTAGCACAGCTGAAAACAGTTTAGCTGGTTAGAGAAGCTATAAAACTGACCTTCCTTTGAGCAGGTTGAGTATCTGGAAAAAATTATTATTTCAAATACAAATCATTATTTCTAACCTTGTCAATGTCTTGACTATATTTTCTATTCATTTTACAACTCATGGTGGTAAATAAGTGTGACTTTTCATGGAAAACACAAAATAATTGTCTGGGTGACCCCAAAGTTTTGAACGGTAGTGTATATATAGACACAGGTAAGCAACATAACACAAAACAGTGACAGGCAGGAGAAGAAGTACAAGCAGGGGATGGCAGGACATATTTGTGTGATTTTTATGTTTTGCTGCATACAAAAGCCATCACATGTGATTGCCACTTAGTGCTGTGTTGCTATACCAACTGTCCTGTCACTGGCAAGAATTCTGTTCCAATGCATCCTCTCTACGGGCATGCATGGGTTTCTACGGGCACGCACGGGTACACACTAGTGTCAGTGACAACAGAAATTACCCAAATGACCCTGATCAAAAGTTCACAAACCCTAGTTCTTAATACCGTATATTGCCACCTTTAACATCAATGACAGCTTGAAGTCTTTTCTGGTAGTTGTGGATGAGGCACTTTATTTTCTCAGATGGTGAAGCTGCTCATTCTTTTTGGCAAAAAGCCTCCAGTTCCTGTAAATTCTTGGGCTGACTTTTATGAACTGCACGTTTGAGATCTCCCCAAAGTGGCTCAATGATATTGAGGTCAAGAGACTGAGATGCCCACTCCAGAACCTTCACTTTCTTCTGCTGTAGCCAACGACAGCTTTTTTGGCCTTGTGTTTTGGATCATTGTCATGCTGGAATGTCCAAGTGCGTCCCATGCGCAGCTTCTGGGCTGATGAGTGCAAGTTTTCTTCCAGTACTTTCTGATAACATGCTGCATTAATCTTGCCGTCAATTTTGACCAAGTTCCCTGTGCCTTTGTAACACACATCCACAAAACACCAGTGATCCTCCTCCGTGTTTCACAGCAGGGATGGTGTACTTTTCATCATAGGCCTTGTTGACTCCTCTCCAAATGTAGCATTTATGGTTGTGGCCAAAAAGTTCAATTTTGGTCTCATCTCTCCAAATAACTTTGTTCCAGAAGATTTGAGGCTTGTCTCTGTGCTGTTTGGTGTATTGTAAGCGGGTTGCTTTGTGGCACTGGCGTAGTAATGGCTTTCTACTGGCAACTCGTCCATGCAGCCCATTTTTCTTGAAGTGCCTCCTTATTGTGCATCTTGAAACAGCCACACCACTTTTTTTAGAGAGTCCTGTTCATCAGCTGAAGTTATTTTAGGGTTCTTCTTTGCATCCCGAACAATTTCTTGGCAGTTGTGGAGGAAATTTTTGTTGGTCTACCTGACAGTGGCTTGGTTTCAACAGAATCTCTCATTTTCCACTTCTTAATTAGAGTTTGAACACTGTTGATTGGCATTCTCAATTCCTTGGATATCTTTTTAAGATAAGATAAGATAAGCCTTTATTAGTCCCACAATGGGGAAATTCCAGGATTGCAACAGCACAGGGATAGCAACACTCAGAGCAACAATCAGAAGGCAAGAAAAAAACAAAAAAAAAAGCAAGAGCAGCTAATATACATATGTACATATTACTATAAATATATATATATACACAGACACACAGTGCAGAGCATTGTAGCTGGATGGAATAAATATATGAGTATATAAACACACAGTGCAGAGCATTGTAGCTAGATGGAATAAATATGTAGATATATAAACACCCACAGTACGGAGCATTGCAGCTAGGTGGAATAAATACGTAAATATATAAACACACACAGTGTGGAGCATTGTAGCTAGATTGAATAAATATATAACACACCCAGTGCGGAGCATTGTAGCTAGATGGAATAAATATGTAAATATATAAACACACACAGTGCAGAGCATTGTTGCTAGATAGGATGAAACAGCACAACCATCTACTTAGTTATCCTACATGGTATGATTATGTGCCCATACATATTCTCACCCTCCATAGCGACCGGTATTTTCCTAGTTGTATGCCGGAGGGGACCATTGTGTAAGTCTATTGCATCTTTTGCATTCAAAACTATTAGGTTGTTACGTCTTTTTGCTATCTCTGCGGGCAGCCCTGCTTAGGTTGTACAGTCTGACAGCCGTTGGTAGGAAGGACCTGCGAAACCTCTCGGTTGTGCACCTGGGATGATGTAGTCTGCTGCTAAATGAGCTCCTCAGTGCATTCAGTATGTCCTGCATAGGGTGGAACTCGGACTCCAGCAGAGATGACAGTTTAGCCACCGTCCTTCTCTCTCCTATCTCCTCCACCGGGTCAAGGCGCTGCCCCAGGACAGAGCTAGCTTTCTTGATCAGTTTGTTCAGTCTCTTCCTATCGGCTGCGGTAATGCCACTGCCCCAGCAGACCACTCCAAAAGTGATGGCTGATGCCACCACCGTGTCATAGAATGTCTTCAGCAGCGCCCCTTGTACACCAAAAGACCTGAGTCTCATCAGTAGGAACAGCCTGCGCTGTCCCTTCTTGTAGAGTGCGTCAGTATTGTGTGACCAGTCTAGTTTATTGTTCAGATGAACACCCAGGTACTTGTAGGATGTCACCATCTCGATGTCTGTTCCCTGTATATTTACTGGTGCTGTGAGGGGTTGTCCTTGCCTGCGGCAGTCCACCACCAGCTCCTTAGTTTTCCTCGCGTTGATCTGGAGGCAGTTCCGATGGCACCAGTCCACGAAGTCCTGGATAAGCCCTCTGTACTCAGCTTCATCTCCATTGGAGATGAGGCCAACGATCGCAGAGTCATCAGAGAACTTCTGTAGATGGCAGTGTGTTGTGTTGTGTGAGAAGTCCGCAGTATAAAGGGTGAACAGGAAGGGAGCCAATACCGTTCCCTGGTGGGCCCCCATGCTACCGATGATCGTGTCGGACACACAGTCCCGGGTTCTCACAAACTGAGGCCGGTTCGTGAGGTAGTCCAGGATCCATGATGACAGGTGCTGGTCCACCCCTGGGCGCAGCAGCTTGTCCTTCAGGATCATCGGTTGGATGGTGTTGAAAGCACTGGAGAAGTCAAAGAACATGATCCTCACCGCATTCCCGGGCTTCTCCAGGTGGGACAGAGAACGGTGAAGGAGGAAGATCACCGCATCCTCCGCCCCAATGCCATGCTGGTAGGCGAACTGGAGTGGATCCATCGCTGGTCCCACCAGGGGGTGGAGGTGAGCAAGGAGCAGTCTCTCCAGGGTCTTCATCAAGTGGGACGTCAAGGCCACCGGTCTGTAGCTGTTCAGGTCTTTGGGGTGGGAAGTTTTTGGTACAGGTACCACACAAGATGTTTTCCACAGCTGTGGTACCCTCCCCAGCTTCAGGCTCAGGTTGAAGATGTACTTTTCCTGTTTTATAAAGTTCAACTATCTTCTCCCGCAGGTCCTTTGTTAATTCTTTTGCATTCTCCATGGCTCAGAATCCATCAACGTCAGTGCAGCACTGGATGAAATATTCAGGGGTCTGTCAGGAGCCCAGGAGCCCAGAAACTCACTGACTTTATACACACACACTAATTACAAGTAAACAGATCACAAGTGAGGATGGTTACCTTTAGCAGCCATTTAAACCCGTGTGTGTCAACTTGTGTGTATGTTATCAGGCCAAAACTTCCAGAGTATGTAAACTTTTGATGAGGGCAATTTGGGTAGTTTCTGTTGTCATTATGATTTAAAAAGAGCAAACACAACTGTTTGATAATAAATGTCTTCACCCAAACGCTAACTATGAGTGAACTATGAGTGAAAGAGTGTATTATCATACATATTCTCTGAAAAATGACCAAAAAAAATCACAAATTACACCAGGGTATGTAAACTTATGAGCACAACTGTATAATCTCCCAAAAATGTGACAGCCCCCCCCCCCCAAAAAAAAATGTCATTGTGAAATTTACTGTTCTTAATTTTCTGCTCCGTGTGTAATCATTCTCTGGGATTTATTGGTTTGGCTTCCATTGTGGGGAATCGAAAGTAAATGACATTTGACAGGACTTTATGTTATTTTAATGGAGAGAGTTGTAGCAGTCAAAATAAAATCACCCATCATTTTATTTATATGATGACACACTAGTTTCTTTATTCCATCCATATTCACATTCTAATTGCAGACTTATTGTTGGAAACTATATAGGCATTATTGTATTATTTTTTTAGAGGAATGAATGAATGAATGAACAGGGGAAAGGGGAATGCAGAAGTAACAACATAGGAATATAAAACAAAAATAAATACAGAAAACTACAGTGGATACAAAAAGTCTACACACCCCTGTTCAAATGCCAGGTTTTTGTGATGTAAAAAAATGAGACCAAGAGAAATCATTTCAAAACTTTTTCCACCATTAATGTGACCTACAACATGTACAACCCAATTGAAAAACAAACAAATCTTTTAAGGGGAAAAATAAAAAACTTATAATAACCTGTTTGCATAAATATGCACACCCTTAAACTAATGCTTTGTTGCAGCACTTCTGGCTTTTATTACAGCACTCAGTCTTTTTGGGTAGGAGTCCATCAGCGTGGCACATCTTGATGGGGTAATATTTGTTCACTCTTCTTTGCAAAAATGCTCCAAATCTGTCAGATTGTGAGGGCATCTCCTGTGCACAGCCCTCTTCAGATCACCCCACAGATGTTCGATTGGATTCAGGTCTGAACTCTGGCTGGGCCATTCCAAAACCTTAATCTTCTTCTGGTGAAGCTATTCATTTGGTGATTTGAATGTGTGCTTTGGATCATTGTCATGCTGAAAGATTAAGTTCCTCTTCATCTTCAGCTTTCTAGCAGAAGCCTGAAGGTTTTGTGTCAACACTGACTGGTATTTGGAACTCTTCATAATTCCCTCCACCTTGACTAAGGCCCCAGTTTCAGCTGAAGAAAACAGCCCCAAAGCATGATGATGCCACCACCATGCTTCACTGTAGGTATGGTGTTTTTTTGGTGATGAGCAGTGTTGTGTTTGTGCCAAATATACCTTTTGGAATTATAGCCAAAAAGTTCAATCTTGGTTTCATCAGACCATAGCACATTTTCCGATATGTGTTTGGGAGATTTCAAATGTGTTTTTGGAAAATTTAGCTGGGCTTGGATGCTTTTCTTCATAAGATAAGGCTTCTGTATTGCTACTGTAGATGAGAAATTGTTATCACATGTACTAAACAGCCAGTACTTGCCAGAAATTCCTGCAGCTCCTTCAATGTGCATGGAAGGAAAACAGACCAGCTTTGAGCGGCGGTGTGGAATAAGTGCGACTGGGGATCCGGTGTGCTGTGGCCGCTGTGTTTAAAGCAGGGATGAGCTGCTAGCGCTCCATAGCTCAGCGGTGCTTACAGAGAGGCCCGACATCCAACAGGAACTAAGGCGTAAACGATGACGTGGGTACCTGGCTGGAGTGAAGCAACGGCAAGCCAAGCGCCACGGTTTCCCCCATACAGTCTTCAGATTCCTTGACCATGAAAACATATGACAAGCAGTGGTTCAGTAGTTATTCACGAAAATGGCATTTTCCGTAATGGCGGCCACAGTTCCCCCCATACAGTGTTTGTGTGTACGTTTTCAGATTCCTTGACCATGAAAACATATGACTAGCAATTGGATTGACAATGATATGTAACCCAGCTGAGAAAATGATCCTTTTTCTCAGATGTAAATTGTATTAATACAATTGTGTGATTTTATTTTGAAGACCGATTCTCTTGGGGAAGAGGAAGTGCGATCCTCGTCATCCAACTTTTGAATTTCCGGTTCATGGTCACGTTGGGTGATCTGGGTCTTTCTATTCGTTAAGAGCAATATTAGCCCCGCCTTCCGAGCAAAGTGCTGAGGCGCTATGCTGGAAATCGTTTTTTTCACGATCTGCGGGCGGAGGAGAGGAACTGTAGGACAATCTGTCCTCACGTTGACACCTCTTCTTGTTGATGGGAGCACGAGCTTGAGAGGCCGTGAAGCGGTGACTTCTGCTGTGTTCACCCTGAATCTCATCTTTGGCTAGGTTAATTAACATAAGGCAAGGGTTACAATAAGAAGAATTAGAGTGAGTGTGGAACGAAATAGCTGGAGGCAAGAAATACTTCTTATTGTAACCCTTGCCTTATGTTAATTAGTTAAGGGAAATAATTTTAAGTGTAGACCAGTTGCTAGGTTCGTAAGGGTTACAATAGGGAATTAGAGTGAGTGTGGAATGAAATAGCTGGAGGCAAGAAATGAGCAATTCATGTCTGTATTAATAAATATAGAAGGAGCAAAATATACAAACAATGTACAAATATACAAATATAACAACAGCTGGCATGAAATAAAACCCCAAAAGTGTCCTACTGAGCTCAGTGTTTGTTTGTCCGTTCAGGTTAGTCGTTTGACCAGTCAGGCTATCTCGTATCACCAGACTCAGGTTTCCAATCCTGGGCACTGGAGAGAGGAAAGATGCTCTTCACTCGAGATCTTGGTTAGATCTCAGTCCAATCTTGGTTCAGTCTCGGGTCAGGCTCGCCATCTCCATTCGGAGAGAATCCAGGTTCCAGAAGGTTCTTGATCGGCAACCAAAAAAACCTAGCCAAAGATGAGATTCAGGGTGAACACAGCAGAAGTCACTGCTTCACGGCCTCTCAAGCTTGTGCTCCCATCAACAAGAAGAGGTGTCAACGTGAGGACAGATCGTCCTACAGTTCCTCTCCTCCGCTCACAGATCATGAAAAAAATGATTTCCAGCATAGCGCCTCAGCACTTTGCTCGGAAGGCAGGGCTAATATTGCTCTTAACAAACAGAAAGACCCAGATCACCCAACGTGACCATGAACCGGAAATTCAAAAGTTGGATGACGAGGATCGCACTTCCTCTTCCCCAAGAGAATCGGTCTTCAAAATAAAATCACACAATTGTATTAATACAATTTACATCTGAGAAAAAGGATCATTTTCTCAGCTGGGTTACACTCTTCCCCGCTAATTATCATGCACGTCCCGTTGCATGTGCGACCAAGACTGTCCATCGTCAGTACTGGTTGAGTTGTAATGTGATCACTTTCAGTATTGCCCCCACCCAGTATCAGTTATGGGCGGAACTACGACGGTATCTGGTCATCTTCGAACCTCCGACTTTCGTTTCTCTTTTGGCTTTGTACTGAGTGTACTTTGTGAGTTTTGAGCTTTTGGTTCTGCAGTTAGTTTTACTAGTTGCATTTGAATCTCTGCAACTTGGTTTGAGAGTTCTTGGAGTGTGTTTAACGTGACATTGTCCTCATCTTCCTCTGAACTGCATTGCACAGTTTGCACGTGAGAGGTCACTTTTTGTTTTGAACTACTCAAATGTTGTCTCATCCTTAAATTTTTGGCAGCAATTTGGTCTTCTTCAGTGCGTAGCAAGAGAAGCAAATCAGGAAAAGTTAGTGGACTTGTTCGTTTTTGTTTTAACTGGAGTGCAGTTAAAAAGGAATCATCCCAACAACCTCGACAAAACTGCGTGACAAGCAGCCTGTCAAAATCCTGGCTTGAAGCGCCACCACGCTTCACAGTGTGAGTCAAAGCTACATGAAGACGTTGTAGATATGACGAGGGTTTCTCACCTGTGTTTTGGAAGGTGTCAATAAACCTGGCGTAAAGCTCTCCGCCATCTTGAACTGTACCATAAGCAGAATCTAACAGCTGAAGGTATTCTGATGGTGAGCTGTTGGGGTTCCAGTACTTGACTACATCAACTGCTGGGGGTACAAGAGACTCAATGATCTTTCGGGATTGCTGCAATTTGGACATAGCAGAATCAGTCAAGATTAATTCTACACTGGAGCGCCAAGTGTCATAATCTAGCTCACAAGTTGGTCGGGGGTCTTTGCCAGAAAAAGCTCCGAGCTTTTGTGAAAACGGCTGCACAGAAAAATCTTCCCTTTTTACAATGTGCTCAACTACCACACATTGCACTTCTGGGGGATTTAAATCATGTGCAGAAATGGTGGGCATACTTTGAGCTGGGGTGCTCGCCGTGTGATTCAACTGGTTGAGCACCTTGAATACTGGGCTCAGCTGCAGGAGGCTGAGGTTGAGGTTCATCTAAGAAAGCTTCAGGTAAGTTATCAGGTAACTTAACTTGTTCTGATTGATCATTTTCAGATTCTTTGATTGCCTCAGACATCTGTAACAGCACGTATTTCAGGACATGTGCAAAATCTCTGCCCCTCATCTTCGCTAGGTTTTTAATTTTAGTGAGAAATGACTTGGTCATTTCGCTCCCTACACGGTGCGTATAAACACTGGCAAGAGATTGTATCATATAGCTGGCTCCACTATCTGATACATGAGCACATGGCAATGGGTCAAGAGTTTCAAAAGCAATACCCGAGTGATACTCAAAAATAGCACTCTGGAAAAACTCAGACTTACTATCTGTTACTTTTATGACTCTTGAAATCGATCCATACCGTCTCAAAAACTCAGTCACTTCATCAAGTTGCTCATCTCCAGCGATTTCACTCACTATCACTGCATTTGGGATTTTCACAGATTCACGTTCAACAATATCCATTTTGGTACGTGTAGGCTTGAAATAACGTAAAGGAGAGAAAAAAAAGGCTCCTGGCTGGGCTCGCCACTTCTTATTGTAACCCTTGCCTTATGTTAATTAGGTAAGGGAAATAATTAAGTGTAGACCAGTTGCTAGGTTTGTAAGGGTTACAATAGGGAATTAGAGTGAGTGTGGAATGAAATAGCTGGAGGCAAGAAATGAGCAATTCATGTCTGTATTAATAAATATAGAAGGAGCAAAATATACAAACAATGTACAAATATACAAATATAACAACAGCCGGCATGAAATAAAACCCCAAAAGTGTCCTACTGAGCTCAGTGTTTGTTTGTCCGTTCGGGTTAGTCGTTTGACCAGTCAGGCTATCTCGTATCTCCAGACTCAGGTTTCCAATCCTGGGCACTGGAGAGAGGAAAGATGCTCTTCACTCGAGATCTTGGTTAGATCTCAGTCCAATCTTTTTTTTTTTTTTTTTTTTTTTTTTTTTTTTTTTTTTTGTTACTTATTTGTACCCGTAGGTAGACATGGTTTGCAGTCTGGTGACAAGCCACCGGCTGCTGGTCGCTGCGTGCGCGAGCGCCCTAAACCTACATGTTTTTGGTGTGCGGGAGGAAACCGGAGAAATCCCGGAGTAAACCCACGCAACACGGGGAGAACATGCAAACTCCACACAGCTCACTGTTGGTCGGGGGCTGGGATCGAACCCACGATCTCATGATTCCCGCGATCCCCCGGCCGAGGGTAAAACTGTGCTGCCACAGTGCTAAACCACTGCGCCACCGTGCAGCCAATCTTGGTTCAGTCTCGGGTCAGGCTCGCCATCTCCATTCGGAGAGAATCCAGGTTCCAGAAGGTTCTTGATCGGCAACCAAAAAAACCTAGCCAAAGATGAGATTCAGGGTGAACACAGCAGAAGCCACCGCTTCATGGCCTCTCAAGCTCGTGCTCCCATCAACAAGAAGAGGTGTCAACGTGAGGACAGATCATCCTACAGTTCCTCTCCTCCGCTCGCAGATCATGAAAAAAATGATTTCCAGCATAGCGCCTCAGCACTTTGCTCGGAAGGCAGGGCTAATATTGCTCTTAACGAATAGAAAGACCCAGATCACCCAACGTGACCATGAACCGGAAATTCAAAAGTTGGATGATGAGGATCGCACTTCCTCTTTCCCAAGAGAATCGGTCTTCAAAATAAAATCACACAATTGTATTAATACAATTTACATCTGAGAAAAAGGGTCATTTTCTCAGCTGGGTTACAGATAGGATTAGTGGTTCAGTAGTTATTGACGAAAATGGCATTTTCCGTAATGGCGGCCACAGTTCCCCCCATACAGTGTTTGTGTGTACGTTTTCAGATTCCTTGACCATGAAAACATATGACAAGCATTGGATTCACAATGATAGGATTAGTGGTTCAGTAGTTATTGACGAAAATGGCATTTTCCGTAATGGCGGTTTTGTGCCACAGTTCCCCCCATACAGTGTTTGTGTGTATGTTTTCAGATTCCTTGACCATGAAAACATATGACTAGCAATTGGATTCACAACAATTGGATTAACAATGATAGGATTAGTGGTTTGTAGTTATTCACGAAAATGGCATTTTGCGTAATGGCGGTTTTCTTGTGGACGGTGATCCGGATCACCATCAACATCTAATCATCTGTAGGATACCCCATTTCTGACAATCTGTGAAAATTTCATGAAAATCCGTCCATAACTTTTTGAGTTATCTTGCTAACAAACAGACAAACAAAGAAACAGACAAACCAACGCCGATGATCACATAACCTCCCCCTTTGGCGAAGGTAAAAATACCTAGACATGGACCAAGCCTGTAAATTCAACACTATAATCCTCTGAAGCTGCACGTCAATACTGGAAGCACCAAGACAGCACAAAACTCTGTCAAGTTAACTCACTGTTAACCTCACACATCAGTTTATCCTACCAGCCTCAAAGCATTCAGCAAGATTCAAGCTCGCTGACAAGTAGTGGTGAGAAACGGGAGAACTGGTGAACATACCACCTACCAGACGACGACGCTAGCTGGAGGCACCCACTTGGACCGAGAACGCTTCGGCTTCACTGTCAGATGCCCGCTATCAGGCTGCAACACCAGCTGGCGGTCTCCATTAGCCACCGGGAGACTTTTGGCTTCACCGCCAGATACCCGCTACTAGGTTACGACCCAAGCTAACAGTCTCCATTAGCCACCGGGAGAGCTTCGGATTCACTGCCAGATAGGACGACGCTAGCTAGAGGCCTCCACTAGCTACCGAGGGAGGCTTGGCTTCCTCGGCTTCACCGGCAGATCCAGCTACCAGATGACAACGCCAGTTAGCGGCCTTCACTAACCATCGGAAGAGCTTCAGCCTCACCACCAGATAACAGCTATAATTAGACGACAAAGCCAGCTGACGGCCTCCACTAGCTATCGTGCATACTTTGGCTCCTGTACTGGCCAACAGGTAAGCCTCTCCTTTGATCCCAATCAGACTAGTCATTATTCCTCCAAAAAAGAATCAGACAAATGGAGAGGAGTTGGAGGAGGTCAAACTCTCACTAAATTTTATGTCTGAAGAAATATCTAAGATAGCAAAACAACAAACTCTGTTTATTGGTCTTATGGAAAAAGTGCGTGATTTAAAGGCTGAAATAATGGAAAAAGACAAGAAAATTAATTTCTTAGAAAGACGTGTGGATGAATTACAACAGTATACAAGAATGGATGATGTCATTGTGAGTGGTCTTCATACCAGACACCACTTCTATGCACATGTGACAGCTGGAGTTGATAACCAGGATGGGGAGGATGAGACATTGGGAGAATCACACACTCTTGAGCAGCAGGTGTTAACTTTTTTCAACTCTGTTGTTGTGGACAATAAGACTATTTCGGCTTGTCACACATTACCAAGAAAAGACAGTAAAGGAAAACCAGCAATTATCATCCAATTTGTCAACAGAAAAGCAAAAACTGATCTTCTGCAACGAGCAAGAAAACTGAGAGGAACGGCCGTCTATGTAAATGAACATTTAACAAAAAGAACTCTGAAATAGCTAGACAAGCCAGGGCTCTCAGAAAACAGGGGAAAAATACAATTGACATGGACAAAAAGCTGTAAGGTGTGGATAAAACTGCTTGGCACTCCAGAAGAAGCTAAAGTAATAATGATTAGAGATATGGAGGAATTAGACAAATTTAAACACTAGCTCTTATGCACAAAATACGGTGCAGTAAGATTATGAGTGGAAATTTTTGTGTTCTTTTTATCTTTTGGGGTTTTTTTTCTCGTTTTTCTTTTGGTGTACATTGTTGACACAACTTATGATCAGAACTTTAACCAATCATCCTTCCTCATTTAATAATGGAAGTGTATTAGGTCAAATTGAAGCTGAAACCTTTGTAAATACTGAACAGCAACCACAAGATATTTTAGGTGATATTGACCCAGATAACAACTGTCACAACCTGAGTGCCGGTTCCGTCTGCACTCGGGTCTTATATCATCATTTTCCAGGCTTTGACAGCAGAGGATTCCTCCTAGCTCCCCGGGCTCTTATTGTGACAGCGCCCGGTGGAGCTCCCTGCTGTCAGAGTCAACAGCTGTGCTGCATTCGGGGTCATTAGTGACCGGGGTTAAAAGCAGGCGCTGAATTTTTTTTTTTTTTTTTTTTTTTTTGTTACTTATTTGTACCCGTAGGTAGATTTGGTTTGCAGTCTGGTGACAAGCCACCGGCTGCTGGTCGCTGCGTGCGCGAGCGCCCTAAACCTACATGTTTTTGGTATGCGGGAGGAAACTGGAGAAATCCCGGAGTAAACCCACGCAACACAGGGAGAACATGCAAACTCCACACAGCTCACTGTTGGTCGGGGGCTGGGATCGAACCCACGATCTCATGATCCCCGCAATCCCCCGGCCGAGGGTAAAACTGTGCTGCCACAGTGCTAAACCACTGCGCCACCGTGCACCGTGAATGCTCCCCGATACAGCAGTCTCTGTTAAGATTCGTCCTGTTAAAGTTCCTGTTATACTTCCCTGTTAAGGTACGTTCTGTGAGACTTCACCTTCGTTACTACATCGTCTGACGCATCAGGCGTTCCCTGGCTCAGACACTGTCCATTCATCATTCATTGTACGTTCTGTGAAACTTCACCTTCGTTACTATATCGTCTGACGCATCAGGCGTTCCCCGGCTCAGACGCTGTCCATTCATCATTCATTGTACGTTCTGTGAGACTTCACCTTCGTTACTACATCGTCTGACGCATCGGGCGTTCCCTGGCTCAGACGCTGTCCATTCATCATTCATTGTGAGTTATCCTGTGATTGTCTTACCCGCACTATTGTGTGTATCATTCTCTGTTCCTGCACCTCTTAATAAACATCACTGCAACTCACTGGTGACTGCTGGCGTCTTATGGTGGCTCGTGAGGGCCACCGTGACAGTAGACTGCTGCCAGTACGTCCGGAGAGGGGCATCGCGCCGAGACGCCATTCACCGTGAGTTTAGCAGTATTGGACTGTTGCTCTTACCTGTCTGGGTACCGTTGCTGAAGCATGCCGTCGCGGAGGTCCCGCACTCAGAGTCCGAGTGATGTCCTCGCAGACGCCCTCGAGTGCGTGGACGAAATCCTCAACACCGCTTCCCTCCTCGACTCCAGCAGCGATGTGCACCGGTACCTGGACCAAGCTGAGGAGGTCCTCAACTATCTCCCCCGCTTCGCCTGTCATCCTGAGGTGAGCGCGAGGAGGTTGGACATTGCCGCACAGCGAGAAATACTCCGTGGGTTGGAGGGAAATCCCGGCAGGAAGCCGAAGAGGAGGAGACGTCACCCTTCGCTTCGGGATCCCGCTCCTGCCTCCGCTCCGGCCCGGGAGTTCGCGCCATCCAGAGGTCTTTCCCCATCCTGCACAACGTCACTCGGGATTCCCCCGGAGGAGCTGCAGCTGACTGCAATCAAGGTCCGGGACCAAGTGGCTGCTGCTCGATCCGCTGTGCACCCGTCCATAGTCATTAAGCATGTGGCGGTGGTAGTCAGACTGGTGGAAAGGAATCCAGAGCTGCGTGATTTCCACGAGTTCTCCGCCCTCCTCGCCTCTGTCTCTGCACAGGAGTGGCGGTTCCCAGACATCACCTTCGCTTTGCCTTCCACCAGAGACCGTCGTAACCTCCATAACCCTCCTCAGCATGAACCCCATCCGGATCCAGCTCCGGGTCGCCGCAAGGGCTCTATCCCTCGCACAGCTGCCTCTCCTGCGCCTCGTCAGAGGGGATTTCCCGCAGCCTCATCTCCCCCTGGGCCATCTCCCGCTCTCTCGTCAGCGTCCCGCGCCCAGCTCATTTCGGCTATCGCCCCCTCCTCCTCGACGCATTCCCCGGCCGCTGTGTGTACTCTGAGTCCAACCCTGGCGAATCCCATCCCGGAACCATCTCCAGTGGATCCACCTCATCCATCCAGAAGGCCCGCTGTCACGTCCGGCGGGGAAAGGGAGGAGCAACGTCCGCTACAGCAGGCACCACTCAACCTTCAGGAGACAGGCAAGGCCAAATTCATTCACACACACATTATTGTGATTTGCTCTGTCAGACTCCTGGAGGTGGAGTTCGGGGTTCGCAGCTCCCCGAGCTCCCACCACCTGCTGTGGCTGTAATGATTAACCCCGCATCCTCTGTGTCTCCCTCCGCTGAGCGGTCCTCAACGCCAGGCCAACGTCGCTGGATGAGGAGGGGGCCTGCGGTTCTGGAGAGCCTGGTTCCGGTTCCGCAGCCACGTCGTGGGCGGAGAAGGAGGGCAGACTGCAGCGTGGAACCTGTGCCAACGAGGAAGCGTCCCCGGGGCTCCACGGACGAGCAGTCCGGTCCAGCGGGTCAAGGGTCCCCTGCCACCACGCCGTGCGGTCCGTCGGCGTGGGCTTCGGTGCCGGAGGATCCAGGAGCTGCACATACCATCATGCCAGCAGCGGAGCCCGCCGTAGCTGAGTGGAAGCCTGAAGACGACCTCCTGCCGTCAGAGCCCGGATCGCCGAAGTCCTGGACGGCGTCAGAACTCGAGATCAGGCAAGTGCTCTGTTTCGTCTTTCTTTACTCCATCCTAGAGCACTTTTGCCTGTCTCTTGGGGAAGCAAGCCAGGTGCGACCACCCGCTACATCTGAGCTTGTCTCGCCGGGTTCTGGCGCTGCCGGTGATCCTGATCCCGGTTCTGTTCTCTCTCCCGAGCCTTCTCCCAGGGTCGCCGGCGCGGATCTGAAGTCGCTCGCTGTGCCAGAGGTTCCGGGTTCGGGGTTGGAGGTCGGTTCTGGTGCTGCGCCTACCCAATCGGGGTCCAACGCGGACGCTACCGAGACCCAGTCGGGGTCCTTCGCGGGAGCAACCGCGACCCAATCGGGGTCCGACGAGGAGGCGGCACCAGCTGTTTCCAGGTTCGGTGGGGAAGCTGCAGATCCCCTGCCGTCGGATACTGGACGGGCTCATCTCCCTCATCGTCATCATCACCATCATCATCCTCCTCGTTCTCCTGAGGAGCTCAACTCATCTCCACCTGGGGCCGTTGGGGTTCCGAACGCTCCGCCCGGTTCTCCCACATCTTTCCTCTCTCCAGCGAGACCGCTGGCTACTTCTCCCCTACGGTTCTGGTGGGCAAGCGATGCGGGTTGGCTGGCTGAAGGTCTGCCGTGCCCATTTGGCTCTCTGGGCCGGCCTCCCAACCCATTGGACCCCCTGTTTGGCGACCTGGTCCGGCCGCCTGAAATTTACTGTTTCCGAGCATGGGACTGGGGTAGGCCGCCCGAACTGTCCTTTTTCCCCCTGCCTGCATTGTGGCCGCTTGATGCCGGACGGCCCCCCGAACTTTCAGCCTCCATCCCTCAGAGCCAGGACTGCACTCATCCCGGGGTTTTTCATTATGTCTGTCTGTAAACTTTTGGGATGTGCGGGGGGGCCTGATTTCTGTGATTTTGTATCTCACCTTTTCTTTCCTTGCTGTAATCGGTGTTTTTTTTCCCTCCTATCTAATGTCAATTTATTGTTTAAAACTGATATATGTATTGCCTGTTGGGTTCTGTTCCTGTTACCCACATTTAAGGGAGTATTTTTTTTCTCTCAACCTGTCTCTATAGTTGCTTTGTTGGTCCCCTGTTATTATTTTGTTCTTTTTGACTCTCTCCCTCCTGCCAGCGCCCCATCCGCCCACCCTAGGGGGGTGGGGGGGTGGGGGGCTTGGGTGTTACTTGGGCCACTCAGGTGCTCGGCCTTGAGGGGGAGGTCCTGTCACAACCTGAGTGCTGGTTCCACTCGCACTCGGGTCTTATATCATCATTTTCCAGGCTTTGACAGCAGAGGATTCCTTCTAGCTCCCCGGGCTCTTATTGTGACAGCGCCCGGTGGAGCTCCCTGCTGTCAAAGTCAACAGCTGTGCTGCATTCGGGGTCATTAGTGACCGGGGTTAAAAGCAGGCGCTGAATGCTCCCCGATGCAGCAGTCTCTGTTAAGATTCGTCCTGTTAAGATTCGTCCTGTTAAAGTTCCTGTTATACTTCCCTGTTAAGGTACGTTCTGTGAGACTTCACCTTCGTTACTACATCGTCTGATGCATCGGGCGTTCCCCGGCTCAGACGCTGTCCATTCATCATTCATTGTACGTTCTGTGAGACTTCACCTTCGTTACTACATCGTCTGACGCATCGGGCATTCCCCGGCTCAGACGCTGTCCATTCATCATTCATTGTGAGTTATCCTGTGATTGTCCTACCTGCACTGTCGTGTGTGTTACCCTCTGTTCCTGCACCTCTTAATAAAACATCACTACAACTCACTGGTGACTGCTGGCGTCTTATGGTGGCTCGTGAGGGCCACCGTGACAACAACTACTTTAATCATATTAACAATAAGTGTACTTATTATGATGAACAACAATTAAATGGAATTATGAACTCGGATCAGACATTGACAATAATACAGATTAATAGTAGGAGTCTCTATGCCAACTTTGATAGTATTAAGGAGTTTTTTAATTAATTTAACACCCCATTTAGGATTATAGCAATAAGTGAAACATGGATTAATGAAGAAAAAGATGTAAATTTTGAACTACATGGATATGAGATGTACACACAAAATAGGAAATGTAAAAGTGGTGGTGGGGTAGCACTGTATGTTGATAGAAAATTAAAAAGTCAAAAAGTGGACAGCATGACATCAGCAGTGAATGAAATTATAGAATGTTTAACAATTGAAATCACGGTGGAAAACAGAAAAAAACAAAAATAATAGTAAGTTGTATATACTGTATAGAGTACCGGGATCTGATAAGGAAAAATTTAGAAATGGTATGGAAAAGATGTATACAAAAATAAGACAAAAAGATATCTTTATTTGTGGTGACTTTAATATAGATTTAATGAAAACAAAACAACATAAACCAACTGAAGATTTCTTAGATACAATGTATAGCTTTACCTTATTTCCAAAGATTACAAAACCTACGAGAATAACGACACACTGTGATACCTTGATAGACAACATTTTTACCAGTGTTATTGAATATAATATGGTGAGTGGTATAATAATAAATGACATTCATGACTACTTACCTGTATTTGTTTCTTTAGATGTTAATTATGAGGTTAATGAGAGTAAGAATAACAATAAACCATGTAAAAAGATTATTTATAAAAGAATATGAACATAAGATACAATTAGTGCTTTAAAAGATGACTTAATGTTACAGAATTGGGATGTTTTCTATAGAGAGTTGGAAGTGGACATGGCATATGATAAATTGACTGATATATTTAAATCATTATATGATTTTAAAAAAAACTGTCCAATTAAAGAAATAAATAAAAAATGTAAATACAAAAATTGCCCGTGGTTATCCAGGGGGCTACAAAATGCTTGTAAAAAGAAAAATTATCTCTATAAAAAGTTTATTAAATTCAGAATTAAATAATCTGAAAAAAAGATATAAAACATATAAAAATAAATTAACTGAAATAATACAAACTAGTAAAAAAATTATAGGAAAATGTTAAATGAAAATAAGAATAATATAAAAGGAGTCTGGGACATATTAAATAAATTAAGGAAAAATGGAACTAAGAAAACAATATATCCAGAGTATTTTACTGAAAATTGTGGTGATAATTATGATAAGAACATGGTAGTAAATAGAATGAATAATTTTTTTGTAAATGTTGGACGAGAGTTGACAGCAAAAAGTCCAAACCAAGAAAGAGACACCGTGAGTGAAACAGTGATTGGAAATAACCCTCGGTCAATCTTTCATTCAGCGGTGGATGAACTAGAGGTAAAATCTGTTGTTGAAAAGTGTAAAAATAAATTATCTACTGATTGTGATGGTATTGATATGGCACTAGTAAAAAGAACTGTTGATGGCATATTAAAACCATTCACATATATTTGTAATCTATCATTTCAAACTGGCTCATTCCCGCAGAAAATGAAAATAGCAGAAGTAATACCATTATTCAAGCAAGGAAATAAACACCACTACACAAACTACAGACCTGTATCGCTCCTCTCACAATTTTCAAAAATTCTGGAAAAACTTTTCAACAACAGATTAGAAAACTTTTTAAATAAACACAATGTGCTTAATCAGAACCAATATGGATTTAGAGCCAAGAGTACAACATCATTACCAATAATGGAAACAACAGAAGAAATAATAAATACATTAGATCAAGGAAAATATTCAATTGGTATATTTATAGATTTTAGAAAAGCATTCGATACAATAATCATTCAATACTTCTTGATAAACTGCAGTTGTTGTACCAGGGGTTTGTACACAGGCAGGAGGTGAGCCAGGTTGTGATCAGCTCTTCCAAGGGGGGAGAAGAGTGATGAGGTGTAAGCCTCCTTGGTGTTTGCATAAAGAGGACAGGGAAGCATGGTTAAAATCACCAAAGATGAGCTGGAGAGCAGTGGGGTGTTGAGTCTGTAGTCTGCTGGTGACTGTGTGGATGACATCACATGCTACCTCAGTGCTCGTGGAGGGGGTCTGTCAGCTGCCTCTCTCCTCAATTGTTGTTGGGAGTCCCCTCTGTTGGGGCATGTTCTCTAATTCTTTCTGCCCCATTTTGTCTGGTGGTGTGTGGTTTGTGGCTTCCTGCTGGGTGGTGCGTGGCCTTGGGGGCTGCTGATGGCTCTGGGTTGGCTCAGAATCTCATGGCTGGCTCTCTGCTGGTCCAGCTTTGGTTGGTTAGTTCTTGGAGGGGTGCATCTGGAGGACTGAGTTAGCGGGGCCTCTGGTGGCACCACCATGTGGTTCCCCCTTGCATGAGGGGTCTGGGTTGGGGGACTTGTTGGGGTGCTGGCCGGTTGCTTCCTTGTTGTTTACCATGTGAGGTGGCGGGTGGGGGAGTGGGTCACTCCTGCATTGTGCTGGATCTGGTGGGGCATTTCCTGCAGTCTGCGCATGTGGTGGGGTGCTGGTGGGGTTTTGGGTTTGCCTCAATTTTAATTGCACCATAGACATTCAGGGCTTAGGTGGGAGGTGGAGGGATCCCTGCTTCCCACTGCATCCCACCACCCCATTCCCCCAATGCACAGTGAAGGCAGCCAGCAAGATCATCGGTGCCCCTCTGTCCCCCCTCTCGGACATCTACCACACCTGCCTCACCCGCAGAGCCATCATCATCGTAGGTTACACCTCCCACCCCATCCCTCTTCAGCCTCCGACCCTCACGGAGAAAGTACCAGAGCCTCCGGGCCCACTGCACAAGACTGCTAAACAGCTTTGTTCACCAGGTCATCAGGACCCTGAACTCTGCCCTCTTCCTCCCTGCCACCTGCCCCTGGACTGTAACACACTCACCCACACAATAACTCTACCCCTTCTTCTTCTTTTAGATTTGATTGGCGGTTGGCAACCAGCTTACAGGTGCATTACCGCCACTGACTTGATTATCATCACTATATATCTTTGTATAAGGAGTGCTGCATTACCTCCTTTTATACCCCCGGGTGGTGGCGGAACGAGAAAAGCGGAGCCACCACCCATACAGTACCATAAGGCATCTTATCATATAATAAACAACATTCTTCTTCTTCTTTTAGATTTGATTGACAGTTGGCAACCAGATTACAGGTGCATTACCACCACTGACTTGATTATCATTTGTATAAGGAGTTCTGAACAGCTCCCCATGTGTGAAAAAAATCATCCATCTTTGGACCGTGTCCTACTACATAGAACAAATTCTTTCTTTCTTCTTTTTTTAGATTTGATTGGTGGCTGGCAACCAGCCCACAGGCACATCACCGCCACCGACTTGATTATCATCACTATATATCTTTGTATAAGGAGTTCTTATAAGGAGTTCTGAACAATCGTCTTCTTCTTTTAGACTTGACTGGCGGCTGGCAACAAGCCCACAGGTGCACCACCGCCACGTACTTCACTCTATATCATCACTATCTGGTCAGGAGCTATAGTCCGTATCTGTGTCTCATCTCATTCTTCTTCTTTTAGACTTGATTGGCGGTTGATCCACCAGCCCATGATGTCTGTGAACTTAAAGATCCCCCATGTAACAAGTCCTCAACTGCTTCCCAATGTAGCCCCTTAATGCCAAGATATTTTTCTGCTGCTTTCACAATAATTTTGATTGTTTCTGTTTTCTTGGAAGTCTGCGCAGTACAGTTTATCACATCTACCACAAATAAGACAAAATTATTTTCCTTCAAAACCAGAGTACCTTCCTTAATTCTACTGCATGCACTGCAAGTCTGCACACTTTCCCTGTTTGAGTCCACTCCCACTTTTTTAGCTGGCACCTTTTTCACAGCTTCTACATATGTTAATCCCTGGAAGACTTTTATCTGCTGAATTTCTGCTACTCTTTTGCTGGCTTCACAACCTCGATATGCAGAGCTATGTTCACCACCGCACTTACAGCACTTTAATCTGGCTCCTCTTTCACACTTTCCATATTCATGTTCACCGGAGCATCTGGCACATCGTCTACCTTTGCATATCACTGCTACATGACCAAACTTTTGACATTTGAAACATCTGAGTGGAGGAGGAACATAAAGTCTGACTTCATAGCTCATGTAGCCAATATACACCTTACTTGGCAGTCTTGTTTCATCAAATTTTAACATTACAGACAGACTATCACATTTTTCTCCATTTCTATTAGTTTTCAGTCTTTGTACCTCTGACACTTCTGCTTCAGTTAAGTTTTTCATGATTTCATCAGTTGAGACAGCCGCTGAAATGCCCGATATCACTCCTCTCATTGCTTTATTTCCTTCCAATACGGAACACTGCACATTTTTCCCCTGCATCTTATTGACTCTTGATTGCTTTTCCTTGTTGAACACCATCTTTACATGCAACTAGTAACGAACCACTACGAAGAATTCTTGCATTTAAAACTTCTCCAAGTAACTTAATTGCATTTGTGAGCTTAATTGGGTTCTATTCATGAAATGATGCTGCTTCCTGAGTAAGTTTAATGATTACTTTACATTCCTGTTTATTCCGGGATTGTTCATCTTCTGATTCATCAGCACTTGATAACGTTCTTGATTGATTTTCTTTACATCTACGTTTGCTTCTTTTAGACTCCACCGAGCTCCAAACTTCTCTTCCCCACTTCCTGCCTCCATTCTCTCTAGTTGAATTCTTCTTCTTTTATATTTGATTGGTGCTTTTTCTTGAAAACAAAAGAGCTGTTCCTCTGTACCGCCACTTACTTCACTCTATATCATCACTCTGTCTAGTCAGGAGCTGTAGTCCTTCTATCATCATTGCTGTGTCCATTCGAACCTCAGCCAACCGCCAATCAAATCTAAAAGAAGAAGATTTGATTGGCAGTTGGCAACCAGCCTACAGGTGCATTATCACCACACACTCTATATATTGTATGTCTGTCTGTCTGTTTTTCCTCATAACTCTGTGACATTGGAGGTGAGGACGCACAGGTAAAGGCTCCCAGTTCGTTTCTTGCCATCTTCCTTTAAAACTCAGTTTAGAGCTCGCGTTTTTAGCTGTTGCTTTGTCACTGCCACTGGAGAATAAAAACGGTACACCTGCTCGTGCGAAAAAAGAGAGAAATTGCCAGTCTCATAACTTAATATTGTAGTGGCTGGTGAAGCAACTCATCAGTCCCCTCACACTCCGCTAGAACAAAGGGATTTCTCCCACGTGTTTTCTTTTCTACGATCACAATCAACATACATCGTCCGGGATCATGGGTCCTAAGCAAGCTCAGCAGACTGAGGAGGTGGACAATATTAAAAGATCGCTCGACTTCTTGGTTGAAGAGATTTCTGCTGTTAAGCTGCAGCAACAAAACATCCTGGGCCTGCTCGAGGAGGTGAAAGCGCTGCAGATCCAGAACGCCGAGAAGGACAAGAGGCTGGCGTATCTGGAGAGCAGAGTGTCGGACCTGGAGCAGAACACTCGGGTGAACGACGTGATCATCACTGGGCTCCACATTAAACCTCGATCGTACGCTCGGGCGGTGGCCGCGGACAGCGGAGGGAGGCTCGACACGCTGGAAGACGAATCCACGGAGCAACAAGTGGCGGCCTTCCTGCACTCCAAAGGAATCCAGCTGGACTGTAACACCATTGAGGCCTGCCACGCTCTGCCCAGGAAAAACAGCGACAAACCGGCTGTGATCATGAGGTTTGTGAATAGAAAACACAAGACTGCTCTGCTAAAACAAGGTAGGAAACTGAAAGGAACGAACATTTACATAAACGAGCACTTTACAAAAGAAAGCGCAGAAATAGCCAGAAAAGCAAGCTAAAAGATTCAAAACACCTGGACATCAAACTGTAAAATATACATCAAATTAAATGGATCACCTGAAGAAGCCAAGGTCATTAACATCCGTAATATTATGGAACTGGACAAATATCAATGAATGTTATGAACTGGAGTCAACAGCAACAAGAGACAATTGTAGGACACTGAAGGGATATACTCATCTGCAATAAGACATTTAATAACATGAAACAAAAGATCAACAGACAGGAACAACAGGAACTGAAAGTTTTTGAATATACAGATCACAACCCACAGGACGTAGAATATATCATAGACCCTGATAATAATTTATTTAGCTCCATCAACAATAACTAGTTACTACACAGATGAACAGTTTAGCACAATGGTCACATCTGATTTCAATATTTCTATGATCCACTTCAACAGCAGAAGTCTCTATGCCAACTTTAATAACATTAAAGATTATTTACATCAGTTTAAAGAGCCATTCAATATTGTGGCAATATCAGAGACGTGGCTCAGTGAAGAGAAAGGAGTGGAATTTACCATGGATGGCTATGAACTAAATTATATAAATAGAAAAGTGAAAAAAGGAGGAGGAGTTGCAATTTATGTTGACAAGAGCTTGCAATACAAAATTGTTGAAAATGTCAGTACTGTGGATGATTTATTTGAATGTATTACAATAGAAATCTGTCTGGACAATGTGAAGAATACAGTAGTGAGCTGTGTATATACAACAGCTGCATCAAACATTGACTTATTTAAGGACTGGATGGAAAAAATGTATGCAAAACCAACTCATAAAGTTATGTTCATCTGTGGGGATTTCAGTATAGATCTGATGAATTCAAAACAACATAGTTTGACAGAAGAATTTATCAACACAATGTACAGTATGGGCTTACATCCAACAATTACCGGACCTAGCAGAATCATGTCACACAGTGCCACACTAATAGATAACATATTCACAAACATTATGGAAAATAATATCAGGAGTGGGCTTTTATTGAATGATATCAGTGACCACCTGCCGATTTTTGTTGTCTATCAATGTGATTATAGGAAGAAAAAGTATACCAAAAATATTAAATATAAAAGAATAAGAACCGAAGAATCTATGTATTTACTGACAAAGGAATTATTAATACAAGACTGGAAGACAGTTTATGATGAAAATGATATAAATAAAGCATATGATAAATTTTTACAAATATTTCAATCATTGTACAATAAAAACTGTCCTATAAAACAATACAGTAACAGACAACAAAAGAAAAATATTCCTTGGGTCACCAAGGGGTTAATAAATGCATGTAAAAAGAAGAATACATTATATAAACAATTCATTAAGTGCAGAACAGTGGAGGCTGAGATCAAATATAAAAGATATAAAAATAAGCTTACTAATATAATGAGGACCTGTAAGAAAGAATACTACAACAGAATATTAGAGGATAATAAAAATAACTTAAGAGGAATATGGCAAGTACTCAATGGGATTATTAGTAATCGACCTAAGAATGCTAATTATCCAGAATATTTTATTGAAAATGGCAATTTGATAAATAATATGGAGGATGTGGTCAGTGGTTTCAATAAATTTTTTGTAAATGTTGGTCCTGAATTAGCAAAATCAATAGTGACAACAGAAACAAACAACAGTGGTTCTGTAAATGAAATAGAAGATAGAAATCTAAACAATCTTTTTGGGTGCAGTTACTGAAAAGGAAATTATCGAGACTGTGAGTAAATTTAAGAACAAAAAATCAACGGACTGGAATGAAATTGACATGACAATAGTGAAAAAAGGAATTGTTAAGCCACTCACCCACATCTGTAACCTGTCATTTCAAACTGGTAAATTTCCAAACAAAATGAAAATAGCAAAAGTAATACCTCTATACAAAACAGGAGACAGTCATTGTTTCACAAATTACAGGCCAGTCTCTTTACTCTCACAATTCTCCAAAATACTTGAAAAAATCTTCACTAAGAGACTGGATGATTTCATTGAAAAACACAACCTCCTTACAGACAGCCAGTATGGTTTTAGAGCAGATAAATCTACATCTTTGGCACTGATCGAACTTATTGAAGAAATTACTAGTTGTATAGATAAAAAAAAGTTTGCTGTAGGAGTATTTATAGATTTAAAGAAAGCTTTTGACACCACTGACCACAGAATACTACTAAGGAAACTGGAAAGGTATGGGATAAGAGGGGTCGGACTGAGTTGGGTGGAAAGTTATTTAAGTAACAGACAACAATTTGTACAAATTGGTGAGCACAAATCACCCTTCATGGACATCACTTGTGGTGTGCCCCAGAGGTCAGTTTTGGGACCCAAACTCTTTATTTTGTATATAAATGACATATGCCAAGTATCAAAAATTCTGAAATTTATTTTGTTTGCGGATGACACAAATATCCTTTGCACTGGTGAGAATTTGCAGCAGGTTTTAGAGGTGGTCACAACTGAAGTGAAAAGGTTAACGCAGTGGTTCAACAAAAATAAATTATCTCTAAATCTGAAAAAAAACAAAGATTATGTTGTTTGGAAATTATAAAATAAATCATGAAATAATGGTAACGATAGATGATACCAGAATAGAAACAGTACAGGAAAATAAGCTTCTGGGGGTAACGCTAGACAATAAAATCTGCTGGAAACCTCACATCAGTCACATCCAGGCCAAGTTGGCAAAATGTATAGGGATACTGGGGAAGACAAGACACATCCTGGACTATAAATCATTGTTCTTACTGTACAATTTACTGTTTTATCTTATCTTTACTACTGTGTAGAAGTCTGAGGAAACACCTACAAGACCAACCTACAGTCAATATGCACATTACAAAAAAGAGCTATAAGGATAATAAATAATGCAGGATATAGAGACCATACCAATTCATTGTTTTTAAAGTCACATGTCATAAAGTTCATTGATTTAGTTAAATTTAAGACAGCACAAGTCAATTAATAATCAACTCCCAACTAATATACAAAAAATATTAAAAAAAAAGAGACAATGATTATAATTTGAGAGGAGACTTAAACTTTACAAAACCCAAGATACGAACAACCAAGAAAAGTATGTGCATATCTGTCTGTGGGGTGGATTTGTGGAACAGTCTGGAGCCGGAACTGAAACTATGTACAAACAGAAATCAATTCAAAAAGAGGTATATGTTATGTCCGTGGGTTCTACTTCAGATAACCACTCTGAGGAACAAAACACGACGACACACACGGCTGCAGGTCATTAACTCTTTTTTACTGAAGCTCAGTTCAGCGAGTACACTTATTCGATTGGCAATGCCACAAGGTACAGCGCCCACCTGTGGGGTGGCATATGTAAATGCAACTCATGTAGCTCCCATACATCACATCTCCTTCCCACTAAATGTTGTACCCACCCCCAAGATACACAAAGCAAACAACTTTTTTTTTCTCTTTTTCTTTTTTTTTTTATCACACACTAGCCTTGAGGCTGGGAGTAGACGGTCCCAAACCCCTGAGTCAGTCAAGGGTTTATTCTGCCCTTTTGGTGAGATGTGACTCTCTAATCTAACACATAAAGGGTCTCTTATTCAAAAGTGTCCAAGGTATTGTCTCTTAGTGTATCTTAAACAAAGTTTATGGGACATAATGCTCTGGTGGTTTAATAGTAAGAGAAGGATATCTCTTACCAGTCTCTGGTGGTGTGGTGTTTCCCTCTGAGGTTACCTGGGGTGGTGGTGAGGGGTCACTCACAGGAACCGGAGTAGCTGATTCTGGAACGGTGTTTTCCAGCACAGGCAGGTCTGCTGAGATGCACAACGATGCAGCTCCGCCGTTGTCTGTAGAAGTATCCAATTCAGCAAACCTGGCCAGCATCTGGTCCGCGTGTCGCCTCCAGTGTTGCGATGCGCCGATGTCAACGGTGTAGGATACAGGGCTAGTCTCTGCTGAAACAACCCCTGGTATCCACTTCTCTCCTCTCCTGTAATCCCGAACGAGGACTGGGTCTCCCACCTTGAACGTGCTGGCTTTTGCATGCATTCCTCGATACGCACACTGTGCCTCTTGTGCTTTCTCTACCTCTGATGTCACGCTGGGCTTCAGCAGGTCTAGTCGAGATCGCATCTTGCGATGCATGAAAAGCATGGACGGGGACTCCTTCGTTGTGGAGTGTGGAGTGTTGCGGTACGTGAGTAAAAAGGCATCCAGTCGGTGTTGTATGGAAGTGGTTCCAGTGGAGCGCTTCAGTGACTGCTTGAATGTCTGTACAAAACATTCTGCAAGACCATTTGTTGATGGATGGAATGGTGCAGAGCGGATGTGCTTTACTCCATTACCCTTCAGGAAAGTGTCAAACTCGTATGAGGTGAACTGGGGACCATTATCACTCACCAACACCTCAGGGAGCCCATAGCGACTGAATAACCCTCGGAGCACCTGGATGGTATTGGCCGTTGTGGTGGAACTCATGAGGTGCACCTCAGGCCATTTTGAATGGGCGTCTACAACCACCATAAACATTTGGCCCTGGAACGACCCGGCAAAGTCAACATGAATTCTCTGTCATGGGGATCCAGGCCAGGTCCATGGGTGGAGTGGTGCTGGTCCCGGTGCTTTCTGTGTAAGTTGACAGGACTGACATGTTTTTGAGACTTGTTCAATTTGAGCATCAATTCCGGGCCACCACATGTAACTGTGGGCGACAGCTTTCATTTTGACAACACCTGGGTGTCCAGTATGCAGTTCCGACAGCACTCGTGATCTCAGTTTTGAGGGAATGACGACGCGCACACCCCACATAAGGCAACTTTGCTGGAGTGTCAACTCATCCTTTCGGCTGATGAATGGCGCCAATGTGCTGGCCACATCCTGGACCCTCGGAAAGTGACCTGTGGAGACCATCTCCAGGACTTGAGCAAGGACAGGGTCACCCCTGCTCTCTCGGCAGATTTCTCGGCAGTTCACAGGTAAGGCTTCTAGGTGTTTAATATGAAAACTGTCCACAGCACTGATTCTCTCTCTTGGTGATGTTGGTAGTGGAAGGCGTGAAAGCCCATCCGCATTTCCATGACGAGCTGCCTCTCGGTACTGTATGGTGTAGTTATGGGCAGCTAACAAGAGAGCTCACCGCTGCATTCTAGCAGCAGCCATGGATGGTGTGGCTTTGCACGGGCTCAGAATGGTGGTCAATGGGCGAATGCCTGCCATACAGATAGTGTATTTTTTTTTTTGTTTTGTTTTTTTTTTTTGTTACTTATTTGTACCCGTAGGTAGACTTGGTTTGCAGTCTGGTGACAAGCCACCGGCTGCTGGTTGCTGCGTGCGCGAGCGCCCTAAACCTACATGTTTTTGGTATGCGGGAGGAAACCGGAGAAATCCCGGAGTAAACCCACGCAACACGGGGAGAACATGCAAACTCCACACAGCTCACTGTTGGTCGGGGGCTGGGATCGAACCCACGATCTCATGATCCCCGCGGTCCCCCGGCCAAGGGTAAAACTGTGCTGCCACAGTGCTAAACCACTGCGCCACCGTGCAGCCAGTGTATGGCACTCACGCTCAATTTGGGCATAGTTGGCACTCGCGCTCAATTTGGGCATAGTTGCCCAAATTGAGCACTAGTTGGGCATAGTTGTGTTCTGCCTTATTCAGAGTCCTTGATGCAAAAGCTATGGGCCTCTCTTGTCCATTCGGGAGGATATGTGAGATGACGCTGCCTACACCGTAAGGTGATGTGTCGCACGCCAGCCGAATGGGAAGTTGTGAGTCATAATGGGTTAACACGCTTTGGGAGAGTAGCTGCTCTTTTGCCTCTTTGAAAGATGCTGCACATTCAGATGTCCATTGTCATTGTTTTCCTTTGCACAACAGAGCATTCAGTGGGCTTAGGATAGAAGACAGGTTGGGGATAAATCTGCTGTAATAATTAATTAGCCCCAAGAAAGAACGTAACTGACTCACGTCTGTTGGTGCAGGAGCCTCCACGATTGCCCTGACTTTCCCTGGTGCCTTGTGTAGGCCCTGGGCATCGATGACGTGACCCAGATATTCCAGTGAATCCTTGAAAAATTCACATTTTTCCTTCTGCACTCGTAAGCCGAATTCTTCCAAGCGTCCTAGGACTGCATCCAGATTTTTCAGATGCTGCGCACGATCCTGTCCACTGACCAATATGTCGTCCAGGTAGCAGTGGACGTTCGGCAGACCCTGGAGGACTTGGTCCATGGCACGATGGAATATCGCTGGTGCTGAGGTAATTCCAAATGCCAGCCTGTTGTAACAGAACAGACCCTTGGATGTGGTTATTGTGAGGTATTTTCTGGAATTTTCCTCTATCACCATTTGCAAATAGGCATGAGATAAGTCCAGTTTACTGAAATGCTGCCCCCCCGAAAGTGATGCGAATAAATCTTCAATGCGTGGAATTGGGTATTTCTCCACACACAGGGCAGGGTTAACTGTGACCACATATCCTCACATCTCCGTTCTTTTTCACAACGAGCACAATGGGTGTTGCCCATTCACTGAATTTGACAGGGGATATGATGCCCTGCTCACACAGTCGGTCAATTTCAGCCTCCACTTTTTGGCCTAAGGGCATAGGGAACGACTCTCGCTTGACAAAACCGTGGCACATGATCCGGCTTCAGCGCTATGGCTACTTCCATGCCTTTCAGAGTGCCTAATTCTTTTTGGAAGACCTCTGCATGTCTTTGTAGCACGCCCTCTAGCGTCTCCTCCCGGACCGTCTTTATTTCTCGCCAGTCAATTCGAATCTTCCGCAGCCACTCTCGACCAAAGAGTGGGGGTGAACTTCCCTGGACTACATACAGTGGTAGTCTAGCCCTCTGCTTGTTCATTCTCACTGAGACAGTGATGACTCCCTCTGCTGGAATCACCTCGCCAGTGTATGTTTTCAGCATTATGTGGGTTTGGCGCAAGGGCAAGTCCCTAAAGTGTGCATCATACAGTTCTCTTGAAATCAGAGAAACGGCAGCACCAGTATCTAATTCCATTTCAATCATTTTGCCTTCAATTTTTGGTTTAACACACATGTGTGACAAATTTCCCTGCTGAGAGACCATATGCAGACTCGACTCAGTGTCTGTGGTGCTACCATCACTAGACATTTCTTTTACATCCAAATGGTACACCCTGTTTTCTTTTTAACTTTATACTCCACTGGTTTCTCCTTATTTACAGTCTCTTTGTTCCTGCAGATTTTCGAGATGTGTCCTCTCTTACCACATTTGTGGCATTTTTGCTCCTTGTAAAAGCAATCACTCTCTTTGTGGTTCATTTTTCCACAGCGCGAACATTTCGTACGTCGTTTGTTGTGTAGTGACAGTGCATGCACTTTCAGCGCGTTGCTCAGCTGATGTGTCTCGCGGGCTACTGTCTCCATTGACACGGCTAGTTCCATTGCTTTGGAAAAAGTAAGCTTCTCCTCCGTCAGCAATCTTTTCTGGATAGCTTCTATATTCAGTCCACAAACGAGCCTATCCCTCAATGCATCCTGCAAGTGTGTGCCAAACTCGCAGTGTTCAGAAAGCTTTTTAATGACTGCTATGTATTGCGTCACAGACTCTCCCTCTTGTTGGTTCCGTTTATGAAAGCGAAATCTTTCAGCAATCACAATTGGTTTCGGAGAAAAGTGGTCTTTCAAAACTTCAGTAAGTTAAGCATATGTCTTAGCCCCCGGCTTATCTGGAGCTACGAGGCTACGTAAAAGGCCATATGTTGACGCACCAATTACACTTTGGAAAACAGCAAGCTTCTTATCCTCTGCAATTCCATTTGCCGTTACAAAGTACTCAAACCTTTCAACGTAGGTTGTCCACTGCTCCACCGACTCGTCGAATGGGTTAATGTGTCCAATAAATCCAGCCATGGCGTGCGGTTAGCTAGCGTTTAGCAATCCTTTCACTTGGCGCGCTGCGCTTAGCCAAACTCCCGCCAGGACAAACGTTCCTCTTCCTCCTTCACTCGCAGTCAATACCGCGGCGAGACTTGGAAACCTAAAGTTATCCTCGTCGCCAATAATGTTATGTCCGTGGGTTCTACTTCAGATAACCACTCTGAGGAACAAAACACGACGACACACACGGCTGCAGGTCATTAACTCTTTTTTACTGAAGCTCAGTTCAGCGAGTACACTTATTCGATTGGCAATGCCACAGGGTACAGCGCCCACCTGTGGGGTGGCATATGTAAATGCAACTCATGTAACTCCCATACATCACAGTATAAACATTATTTTCTGAAAGGATATACTGTATGTTAGAAGGGTAGTATTCATATGTACGATTCACTATGCTCACTCTGGGACACTATGGAATGGTGGGTGGGACAGTACTGTGTATATCTGTGCTGTTTGAGGCTGGTTTTGATGTATGGACATCAATGTATGTTAGGATGGATGGGTGTTAACCACTTGCACTCCGTTGTTCCGCGGGCGGGCAAGTCTCTGCGTCCTAGGGCGCACGAGAGCGCTCTCGTGCGCATGATGCATGATAAGGATATTGATGGTGGTGGTGTAGGTGGTGTAGCCTCCAAGCGCCACTGAAAAAAAAATCTGCAAACACAGCCACGAACAGATTAGTTCATCTGATTGACCTCTCATTCGACTAATAAGAGCCTTGAATTGGGTTTCTGAAACCTTGAAGAACCAATGAATGAAAACCTAGGAAGGAGGACCCGCCTCCCAACGCTTTGAATGCAGTGAGCCAATTGAAGCAGAGAAGTTCGTGAGCTGTTTTTTTTTTTAAGGCTGGGTGAAGACTGGCTGCTGGAGCGGATCAAAAAAGGACACAGGAAGAGCTCCACAGACCCAGCAGCATGGAGACCATCCACAAATGCAACCTGCGTGACAGGGAGTGCCATTCGTGGATCGGCATGTTCGGCCACAGGCGGTGCTTATTTTGTATTGGTTCCAGCAGAGTAGACGTTATGATTTCTTCCATGGTCATTATAGACCGACGGAGGCTGACGACGAAGGCTGAGTGAAACACACGCCTTCGCCAGTCTTTTTTTAATTACTACTGTTATTTGTTTTGAAAAATCGTTCGCCAAAAACCGCAATCATGGAAGCACAAAACCGCAATAATGGAATTATGTTTTGATCGAGTCGCGAGACCAGAACCAGAGCGGACCAGCGTCACGTTCGTCTGACAATGAGGAAGACAAGTTCGCCAAGACTCCGCTGTGAAGAGGTAAGGTGTTATAAGCTAAATTATTCTCTATCCCTGAAAATTGTAATCCAAAATGACTTTTGACCGATCAGTAAATTACAGCTGTGCGGTTCACGAAGTCTGAAGTTCGTGCGCCACGGTACAAGGGGTTGCTCGCAGTGTACAGGCTGTGAACGCCCCCCCACCCCCGCTATTCTTCTGCAGCGAGGGGGGGGGGGCCGCGGTGACTGCACTGCTGTCCTACATCACCACATAAGGCTAATCCGTTGTGTAGCGATGGCTAAAGTCCATCCTCTGTAGCGAGCGGGGGGGGGACAACCCCCCCCCACACACACACAGTAGCGAGGGGGGGGGGAGCCGCTGTGACAGCGTTGCTGTGGAAACATGCAACGAGTGTAATCTGTTATGTAGCGAGGGCCGAACTCTGTCCTTGATAGCGGGGGGGGGGGGGACGACCCCCCCCCCCACACACACACACACAGCCCTGAGTGTAACCTTTCCTTTGAGCCTAAAATGAAGCTTCTACATTGAATCATTCAAAAGTTACAGACGTTTTTCCAAACTGTGCCATTTGGCACAATTTGGCACAGTTCCAAAACGCCTGGGAACAGCCTGAGAACAAAGCTGTGTAAAATATTCATTTTTTGTGGTATTGTTACCAAATTTGGATCTCAGCTGGATAACACTTGGTTCTACATTTCTGTTGCATTTTCCAGCTGGATCGGACAGCTGTGTGTTATTTACAAGCATTTGTATCCAAAAAAACACTGTGTCCAAATTTTTTTTCTTCAAGTTCAGTATGTTTAGATGACTGTAACTCAGTGGCCGGAGCACGTAGAGAGATTATGTTTTTTTTGCCAAAAAATTCAAAGTGTTTTCTTTTAAATGAGACCAACCCCATGAAGATGCTGCAAAGGGTTGAAGAACAGCTTTCGATTTACTTTGGGCACGTTATTTTTTGGCATTTTTAGGAAAATTGCCCGGAGTGCAAGTGGTTAATGTTGATATGTACAAAATACAGTTAATTGTTTATTTGGGGTCTTAAATGTGGTAATTTGTATATAATTCACATGGGTGTATATGGAAAAGAGGAGTTGGAATTAATAAGTGTTCACTTCTTCCTTCTCCCTTTCGAACACTGTATACTGTTACTTTATTGCATTTGTCATTTGTTTTGTTTTACTTTTTTGTTTGAAATAAAGTATGTATCTATCCATCTGTCTATCTACATTTTCCATAGCTTTGTCATAACTCTACCTCAGCTGTTTGCACAGAATGACTTGGCACACCAGCAGTACCACATCTACTGCTTTGTCTTTGCACCCCACTCCAACCATTTGCACAAATGTCACACCTGCTGCTGTCTGTTATTGCACTACTGATCATGCATGCACCTGTCACTGTTCGCACCTCCTCTGCTGTACTGAACTTGCACAATGGGTGTTATGTTATTACTGTACATGGGATTGCTGTGTTTTTTCAATCTTTAGTGTGTGTGTGTGTGTGTGTGTGTGTGTGTGTGTGTGTGTGAGTGAGTGAGTGAGTGAGTGAGTGAGTGAGTGAGAGAGAGAGAGAGAGAGATTTTAAAAGATCTTTAATAAACACACTTGTCCATCATTCAATACAATTTCTATGTCATGCTATATTACACAGAAAATTATTCCCCCAAAAAACGCCCCAAAAAAAGCTGTCCATCACGAACTGAACAGAGGACATTCTCCAGGGACCAGAGGGTCCTGAAACCTTCCACATCCCCATTCCCCATAAAAAACTGAAAGTCCAGCCTGATTCTGGCTTTAAGTAGCCTCACAAATAAAATTTTGACATCAACATCATTCTCAACATTCTCAAGTTTTCTTCTCCAGCTTACATAGATAGCCAACTTTGCCTGCCCTAAAACAAAGTTCAGTAGTTGACACTTCTGCTTAAAACGAGGATTGTACATAAAACCACAAATGAAAACCTGCTTAGAGAAAACTTCCTTAAAAATGTGAAAAAGTTCTGTAAGAAGTTCAAAGAGGTCACTCAGGCGCTGACATTCAATAAAACAATGAAAAACTGTCTCCATAGAGGAACAAAAAACACACTGATCACTGACACTGCTGTTAATCACAGAAACAAAAGCATTGACTGCTATAATACCATGCAGGACCCTCCACTGTAAGTCTCCATGCCTCTTAGGGAGAGGGGCTTTATAAAGAGCCCTCCAGGCAGGCCGATGCCCTTTTCCTAGTCTAAAATAGGCTCTCCAAGGAGTGTCCACACAGGTGTTCAATCTGTCCTTGTTGAGTGCCATCACCACCAGTCTGTAGAGTGCCTTACCACTGGCTCCTCCAAAGTCCACACCAGTGGGAGCACAGAATGCCAGTAAGGAGCAAGGAGCGACGTCAAAGTCCATATAGAGCGTGAGAGAGGGAAAGGGGTCCGTGCTTTCCGGCTGCAGCGTGCCATTGCTAAAGTCCAAGAGTAGGGAGTGCTCAAGTCCATGAAGCTCCTGTTTCCAGTGTGCAAGAAGACCATCGATGAAACGATTTGACCTGACACCAAGATGAGCTGCTAAAGCTGAGGCGTTGTTGAGGCCAGGACCAGCCAGTTCCACCACTTGCTTCAGAGTGAGAACGTTCCTGGAACACAGCCTATCAAGGAAGGTCCTTCCAACTCCCGGCAGGACACCAAGGCGACCACCAAAAACCAGCGGCTCCCTCAACAACCAGTGGAGGGAATCGCATGGCCCTCTCTGTTTTTTAAAAAGAGTCCACACTGAAAAGAGACTGCGGTAAAAACTGGGTAAAGACAGTGCATTAGAGTTCTTAAAATCCATTAAAAACACAGGGAGGTCTAGCCCAAGCCCAAGGACTCTCTGTAAAATAACACAGGCCAAAGGCCTCCATACCAGGTCCTGGGGGCCCGTCAGCAGTTTCTGTATGAAAGTCAGTCTAAAAGCAGCACCTCTACTAGCTAAATGAATCACTCCTTGCCCCCCCTCCTCTTTGGGAAGAAATAACAGGGCTTGAGGAACCCAGTGGAGTCCACCCCCCCCAAAAAAGTCCACCAAAACAGACTGAATTTTGGACAACAAACCAGCAGGGGGGTCCATGCACATGAGGCGGTGCCACAGGGATGAGGAAACAAGATTATTTAAAATGAGCACTCTTCCTCTAAAAGATATTCTTGGCATTAGCCACTTCCACTTGTTTAGTCTCCCGTTAATTTTCTCTATGACCCCATCCCAATTTTTTTGCTCAAACTGCTGATTTCCAATAAAGACACCAAGATACTTAAAACCTCCTTTTTTCCAAATCAACCCACCAGGCAGCGTAAGCTGATTTTCTAGTTTCTCCCCCACCATCAGAGCCTCGCTTTTTCCCCAGTTTATTTTTGCAGAGGAAAGTTGGCCAAAAAGATTGACACTCCTAACCAGAACGTCAATGTCACTCTGCTTGTTTAGCAGAATGACTACATCATCTGCATAGGCCGACAGCTTGAACGTGGTGTCACAGCCAGGAAAAGTAACTCCTGATAGATCCCTTCTCAGGCAGTGAAGCAAAGGCTCTATGGCGAGGGAGTACAGCATCCCTGAGAGAGGGCAGCCCTGCCGAACCCCCCTCTGGACTTTTAAAGGGGCAGACAGGCCCCCATTTATCTTCAGCACACTCTCAATGTCACTGTACAAGACCCGTATCCTGGCTATGAAGCCTGGGCTGAACCCAAAAGCTGTTAAAACTGTCCATAAATATTGGTGTTCAACCCGATCAAACGCCTTTTCCTGGTCAATTGAAATCAAACCAGTTTCCACCGCCAATGAACCAGAGACCTCCAAAACATCCCGAATTAAAGTGACATTGTCACTAATCAGCCTGCCAGGCACACAGTAAGTCTGGTCTACATGAATGAGCTCACTCATCACCTTTCTCAGTCTTCGGGCCAGAGCTTTCGAAAGAATCTTATAGTCCGTGCAGAGCAGAGAGACTGGCCTCCAGTTCTTTAGGCTCTGGAGGTCCCCTTTTTTCGGCAACAGTGTGATGATGGCCCTCCTGCAGGTCGTGGGTAAGGTCCCCCTTTTCAAGCTATCTTGGAGAACCTCCAGCAGGTCTGGACCAAGCAGGGGCCAGAATTCCTTAAAAAAGTCCACAGAGAGACCATCTATGCCTGGTGACTTTCCATTCTGGAGGCTCATTAGCGCCGTATACAGCTCAGACAGAGACAGTGGAGCATCCAAGCCGGCAACAAGGTCCTCTGAGAGCGCTGGAAGACCATCAAGGAAGACCTGGCCCAGTGACGTGTCTTCCCTCCACTCTGCTCTAAACAAGTCACTGTAAAAGCTAGCAGCATATTTCCTGATCTCTGCTGCTGTGGAGATTGTTCTCCCGTCATCGTCCAACAAGGAGTGAATGAGTTTCCTCTGTCCATTTTTCCCCTCCAGTCCAAAAAAGTACTGGAAGGGCGAGTCCATCAGAGCTACATCCATGTAGCGTGAGCGAACCAGAGCACCCTGTGCGGTGACCCCTAGCAGGCTAGCCAAAGGTGACCTTTTTGACTTAAGAGCCTCTAAGTGCTCTTGTTTTCCTGTAGAACTGAGCAACTCCTCTAGCTCTACCACCTCAGTCTCCAGAACTTTCAAGGATTGGGTCAAGCTACGAGTGACATTTTGAGTGTACTGTTGGCAGAATTGTTTTATCTGTGCCTTACCAAAATCCCACCACATTTGGAGAGAACTAAAAGAAGATTTTTGTTCCCTGTGTGACTTCCATACATCATGAAAAACTCCCTTAAAAAACACATCATTTAAAAGTGTATTATTAAAATGCCAAAAAGCACTCTTACACTTTACATTTTCAATGAAAACAGAACAAATCAGCAGGCAGTGATCAGTGAAACCAACAGGACAGATACAACTATTTTTAAAAACACTCATTTGATGTTTAAAACCATAGAAACGGTCTAACCTAGCCATAGATAAGAGGTTATCTTTAGCATGGCTCCAGGTGTACTGCCTCTGGTCCCCATGATGTGATCTCCACACATCGGCCATCTCATGTGCCTTCACTAGTTCCCTCAGCCTATTGGCAGAAGCAGGGTGAGGCTCCTGATGGTTCCTGTCCAGTCTGTGGTTTAATGTACAGTTAAAATCACCCCCTAGAAATAAAAAAACTATTTGGATTACAGGATCTAACCGTATCTGATAGCATATTAAAGACCCTGATCCTCTCTGCTCTCTGGGTTGGCACATACACGTTTATGAGAACCAAGTTCACGTTTTCAAACTGTACCTTTAGCAACAGCACATGTCCTTTCACCACCTCTTCTACCTCATAAGAGACAGGCACACAACCCCTAGAGAAAAGTACAGCCACGCCTCCACTATTATTGGATTTGAGGCTAAAAAAAATGCAGCCATCCCACTCTTTTCTCCACTGGCACTCAATGTCTACAGTGCTGTGAGTCTCCTGGACCATCAGCACGTCAAGTTTCTTTAAATTAAAAAGCTTGTATAAAGAGGCCTTTTTTACATCATCCCTGGCCCTGTTTATATTAAGAGTGCCAATTCTAAGGTGGGGCATTAAAAAGGATAAAAATAAGGTACAGTAAAAAACACACACATAGCATAAAAGGGAAGAAACAAACTAAGAGTCAACATGACTGTTAGTAATTTGTGGTTTCAGTTTGACAACCAGTTTCTTTAAACGATATATTTCCTGATCAGTAAAAGTCTCATTCCCATCATTCAGTTTCATCAGCTTGCGAGCTGATGCCACAAATAACTCCAGATCTGGAAAGTAATTTTCCCCTTTCACAGCTCTGCTCCCCTTAGTCACCTGGAGAAATTGCCTAATTTTGGTAAAACAATAGGAGCTTTGCTCCTCCTGCGTCTGCGTCTGCATCATTTCAGACTCAGCTCCATTTTCGTCAGAGACGCTCTCATCCAGTAAATCTAAATTCCCAACCCTACTAGATTTAGCAGAGCTCTGCAAGTTCTCAGCACTTTTCCTTTTTTGTGCAGCTTTAAAAGGATCCTCCTCAACAAACTTACATCCCTGCATTTCCTCGTCAACTACAACGTTTGTCATGCAGTGTTTACTCTGAGTGCCCGCCACAGCCTCAAACCGCTCCTCCCCCGCCTGCAAAGTCTGTTCATCCATGTTCTTTCCTTTAACTGCACTCATTTCGCCCTCCACCTCCTTACTCCGGGCGACAGGCTCATCACAATGATCGGAGCTGCCGCCAGACAGAAATTCCCCACCATCACTGTTTGGGGGGGCAACTACCGCGCCCGCCGCGGCCACCCCAGCAGAGGCGGCCGCGGCCGCCCCAGCGCAAGCGGACGCGGACGCGGACACGGCCGCAGCAGAGGCGGGCGCCGCAGCGGCATCCACCGCACCACATGTAGCGCTACCCTCCGGACCACCAGAAACAGCGGCGTCACCTTTCTTACTGCCAGTGCTCTTTGTGTTCGCCTTTTCAGGACATGATCTAATAAGATGGCCCTCTGCACCACACGCAAAACACTTCATGGTTTCAGATGTTGCAAACACCAAGTAGCTAAAGCCGTCAATCCTGAAGTTAAAAGACGCGTTCAGTTCAGCAGAGCCGTCTTTTAACACCATAAAACACTGCCTCCTGTGACATACAACATGTTTCAGCAGGGAGGACTTGCTACCCAGAGAGACCATTCTGATGGGGGAAACAACTTGGCCAAAACGGGACAACTCTCTGACCAGCTGATCATTTTTAATGAAAGGAGGAGCATTTAAGATGGTGATCCTCCTAGAAGGGTTAGCCAGTGGTAGAACAGGAGTAAAAGTGTCATTTATGACCACTCCCTGTTCCACCACCTGATCAGCTTTTTCAATTGAATCCAGAAAGATCACAATTGCGCTGTTCATCCTCGATGCTGATTTTATGCTGCCATGCCCAACCACCTGTCCTACAGCGAGGCTGGCCTCCTCCACAGAACAGGGAACTGTCGGGAGGATTCTCATGCCATGCCGCCGGGTCAAGCGCTCAAACTCCACACCACCGTCAATCACCGGCATGATGGCCGGCCGGGAAAAACAGGCAGCAGAAGCTACCGTTCCCCGACACACTCAGCCCAACACTCACACCCCAGCACACACACACACTCAACCCGCTATATTAAACACACACACCTCAAACACACACGATAGAGAAAAGTTAGAAAATACAAAGTTTAAAGTACTCACTCGACACCACTCCACACCCCTGCTCCCACAAACGCTCACGCATGCGCACAAGAGAGAGAGAGAGAGAGAGAGAGAGAGAGAGAGAGAGACTTTGACTTTTTAAAAAATGGCTTTATTGCACAAGTCAAGAAAATGTAAGAGCACCAATCTCATTCCACCAAGTGTCTCACATTGGAAAAAGTGCAAACATAAGTCTTCCCTCCCACACACAACACAGAGTATGCCTTGCAGTCCACCTATTCCACATTGCCAGTGGCAGTAGTGCGAGCCTTCCTCGTAGTCCGTGCAAAGACAAGCCAGAGGCCCCCAGTTCTTAAGCCAGGCCAAGTCCCCTTCCTCCGGCAGCAGAGATAGCGCTGTGCGGCTGCAGCCAGTTCCGTTGCACGTCCCAGAGACATTTTCCTCATCTCAGATGGATTGTAGTCCTTAGACCATGCGGGATTGTCAAGCAAGTCATCTTCGCAGCAGGCTCGTCCAGAGTGTCGAAAGAATGAAAACGTTGGGGCATCCATGCCCTGCAGGTAAAGATCCAGTTCCGTGACAGTCAATTACAGTCAATTAGAAATGTCATATAGAAGTCTGATCAAACAATATTCCAAAAATGTGTAAAACAGGCAGAGGAACGACCGCCATTTATTCCTCCTGTCGGGCACGCTTGAGCCCTGTTCTCCCTGCTGCTTTACGCAGGGCTGTCAGGTGTTTCTAGAGGCGAAAACGTTTCTTTTCATCCAGGAGGTCAAGACCAACCTGCCTTCTTAGCACATCAACAGATTAATGAATTTATCAGTGTCACTGAAGTAGTCAGTGACTTTAATGGCCTTGTTATAGGTTTCATCCAGAAAAGCATTTATTTCTTCCAGTGAATACAAACTTGTGTTTGTACTGCATTTTGCCTCAATAGACTCAGTATTAGACACAGTGTGGTGATCAGATTCCATTTCCTCATCAGCACAACTCAGCTGACTGTTTGGTTCTCCTGGGCCAGTGGATTCATCATGGGCCACATTTTCCTGGACGCCACCCACAGCAGCTGACTGTCCCTGCTGTGAAACGGTAGCAGCCTCCAGAAGCACAGCCGCTGATGTCACACAGCGAGATTCAGAAGCACCATCAGTTCGGTGCTCCGTCTCCTGCTCCGAAACGGTAGCAGCTTCCGGAGGCACAGCCGCTGATGTCACACAGCGAGATGATTGTGACGCACCATCAGTGACATTTTGGGCGCCATCACCAGCGACGCTCCTGGCCGTAAGCTGGGCCGCGGGCGCCACAGCCGGGCCATCCACAGACACAGCGGCAGGCTCCGGAGCAGGGCCGGCGAAAGGCCCCGCAACGTCGTCCGCAGCAGCGGCGGGAGCGGAGGCCGCGCCGCCGTCTGCAGCTGCGGCGTGAGCGGAGGGTTTGCCGCCGGCACCATCCGCAGCTCCATCAGGGCCGTCCGCCCGCTGCCTGTGCGGACAAGCGAACTGTTTATGGCCCACGTCTCCACATTCAAAACACTTCATCTGTCCTGAGCTCGCATACACCATATAGGAGCCGTCCCCATGTTTGACCCAGAAGGACACTTCCAGGGTCGCAGTTGGCGAGTCCAAAAACATTAACACCTGTCGCCTGAGTGATTTCACATGTTTTTTGTAACTTGGATTTTTATTCATTTTTCATCATACATATTACATTCAGATCACAGTCTATATTTAAAAAAAAAAGGAGCTAGAGTAAGAAAGAAAAAAAAGGGGGGGCGAAGGGGGGGACAAATGTTGGAGCATCAAGTTTTTAGTTTCCATCTCTTAATTCTTCTGGTTTTCCCAGTGTCTTTAGTTATTCTTTCAATTTCTGTCTCGTTGTTGCACTTTGTAGTGTGTCCATTTCCGCCATTTTTTTTCATATAGTCCTTCTTGCATTCTTTGTCGATATGTTAGTTTTTCCATCAAACTTATATCCTCAACAATGTCAGTCCATTGCTCTTGGTCAGGAAGAACTTCTGATCGCCATTTTCTTGTGATTGTTTTTTTACATGCAATCAACAAGATTTTAACTAGATATCTGTCCTCAGCCTGTATTACATTGTCTCTTTTAAGATCACATAAATACATCAAGTTACAGTTCATTGGTATATTATATCCTAATATCCTCTGTATTGTCACATGTATAGATTTCCAGAATGATGAGATCTTACAGCATTTCCAAAACATATGTGAGTGGTCTGCATTTTGAGCCCCACAGCCCCTCCAGCATAAAGATTGGGTATTTGTATATTTTCTTTGAATCTGTGGTGTAATGAAATAGCGAATCAGGTTTTTCCATCCAAATTCCCTCCATGTCCTTGAACTTGTTGATGTGTGTTGTGTTTTCCATATTTCTTGCCAGTTTTCTTCTGTTATGTTTAAATTTAGCTCTTTCTCCCATTTCTCCTTTATATAGTTACTTGAATGTTTGTTTGCCATAAGTTTCTGATATAGCTTTGAAATAATTCTTATTTTATTTCCTGCATATGAGTTTAAAATGAATTGTATAATCTCGCTCACATCTGTGTGGAGGTTATGCCTAATCTTCCTCATATAATAGTCTCTCATCTGCAGATATCTGAAGAATTCCGATTTTTCTAGTTTAAATTTTCTTCTGATGTTTACAAAGCTCCCAAAATCTTTTTTTCCAATATTGCCCCATGCTGTGATTCCCTTGTTCACCAGATTTTTGTATCCCCTATCTTGCTTTGCCGGTTCAAACTGACTGTCAAATGCTACCCATTTCAATAGTTTTATGTCTTCCTTTATATTATACTTTTGTACTATTTTATACCACAGTTCCAAAGTAAATTTAGTGATTGGGTCTATTTGTTTGATTTGCTTATATGCATCCTTATCTCCTATTATGCTTTGTACTGGGAGTCCCTCAATTTCCTTTTCCATTTCTTTCCATTTTGCCTCATATCCTCTGTCGCACCAACATATGATATATCTTATTTGTGCTGAGTAGTAATATTCCTTTAGACTCGGCAGACCCATGCCTCCTTTCTCTTTTGGTAACTGGAGAGTTTTATATTTCACTCTTGGTTTTTTACCTCCCCAAACAAATCTCGATATCATCCTGTCCCACTTTGAGAAGTGGGCACCAGGAATCTCTGCTGGTAGAGCCTGGAAGAGGTAAAGCAGTCTAGGTTGGATGCTGATTTTGACTGTCTCAATTTTTGAATTCAGATCCATATTTAAGATTGACCATCTATCAATATCTTTTTTTATTTCTTGTTCCAACCTATCATAGTTTGCTTTATAGATTTTGCTTAGATCTTTAGGTATGCTCACTCCAAGGTATTTTATTTCTTTTTGTTTCCAGTTTAGTTTGATCTTATCAGTTATCTGGTTTAGAGGGTTATAGTGGAATGTCAGTATTTGTGTTTTTGTTATGTTTATCTTGTATCCTGATAATTTTCCAAAATTTTCTATCAAGTTCATCATTTCCATTATTGATTCATCTGGTTGTTTAAGGTAAACTATAATATCGTCTGCAAATAGCCCAATCTTGTGTTCCGCTCCCTTTATCGTTACACCTTTTAATTTCTTATTTTGTCACATCGCTTGAGCCAGTCGCTCTATGAACAGAGCAAACAAGGTGGGCGATAGGCAGCATCCCTGCCTGGTTGATCTTTGTATATTTACTTTGTCTGTTAGGCTACCGTTTATCTTGATTCTTGCCACAGGTTTTTGATAGTGTCTTTATGCATTGTACTGATTTTTCGTTAAATCCAAAGTGTTCCAGCACACTATATAGGAACTTCCAATTAACCCTATCAAATGCATTTTCTGCATCTAAACTCATTATTACTGCGCTTTTCTTTTCTTTATGTATTTGATTAATTATATGTATTGTTCTCCTGATATTATCATGTGTTTGGCGTCCCTCTATGAAACCAGTTTGATCATCTTCTATCAATTCCGTCAAGAATGTCTTTATTCGTTTACATATAATTGTTGTATATATTTTATAATCCACATTTAATAAAGAGATTGGCCTATAGCTTCCGCATTGTTCCCTATCTTTCCCTGGCTTTAAAATAACTGAAATAATGGCTTCGTTCCATGATGGAGGTATTTTGTTGTTGTTTAACATCCAATTAAATGACTTTAGGAGCTGTGGCATGAGTTCTTCTATAAACAGTTTATAAAACTCAGATGGGTATCCATCACTACCTGGTGATTTACCGTTTTTAAGTGACTTAATCACATCTTTAATCTCTTGTGTTGTTATTTCTGCTGTTAGCTTTTCATTTTGTTGGCTTCCTATTGATGGCAAGTCCAATGTGCATAGAAATTTTTTAATATCCTTAGCATTTGTTTCTTCAGGTTGCAAGGATACAGTAGTTCTTGATAGAAATTATGGAATATTTCTTCGATGTTTTCTGGGTTAACTGTGGTTTTATTTGTGATGGGGTCCTTAATCTTATATACATCATTCACTGTTTGTTGTTTTCTTAACCGTTTTGCCAGCAGTTTTGTGGCTTTTGGCCCCGTTTCATAATATTTTTGCTTTAAATATCTATTTTTCCTTTCAATTTCATCTGTTTGTATTTCTTTTATCTTTATTTTTTCTTCCTTAATTTCTTGGTATATTTTTGGGTCATTTGTGCTTTGATGTTTACGTTCTAATTCCCTCAGTCTCTCACATCTTTGTTCATATGTTTCCAGTTTAGACTTATTTGCTTTTCCTGTTTCAACAATTAATTTACCTCTTAACATGGCTTTTAGTGCATCCCATAGTATTGTTGGGTCCACTTCTCCATTATCATTCTCTTCGATATACTTGTTTATGTTTACTTTTATTCTGTCTTTCATTTTCTCATCATTTAACAGTCCTACATTAAGTTTCCATGTTGTTTGTCATTTTCTATTGTTTAAATATATTTCCATGTATATAGGATTATGATCTGATATTTCTGCCCCTCCAATCCGACAATTTCTCACCCTGTGTCTGTCACCTTCATTCATAAGGAAGTAATCTATTCTAGAGTGTACTTTATGGACTGCTGAATAATGTGTATAGTCTTTTTCGAGTGGGTGCAGGTCCCTCCATATGTCTACCATACCCATTTCTGCCAGTGAGGTTCTTATGAACTTTGTTACATGTTTTTTTTTTGTCTTGTTAACACTTGTTGTGTCAACTTCATGATCCATGACGGCATTTAAGTCTCCTCCACAAATTAGGACTCCTTCACTGTGTGTTGCTATGAGATCAAACAGATGTTGAAAAAAACCCTTGTCACTTTCTGGTGGGGCATAGATGTTCACTAATGTGATCTGCATACCATCTATTCTTCCCTTTATTATTACATACCTGCCTTCTTTATCCTGGATTTCTTGTTCACATTCAAATTGTATTTTATTTGAAATTAGTATCATAACCCCCCTTTTAGTTCCTCCCTTAACTGAACTGTAGTAGGAGTTCTTATAGCCAAATCTCTTTAGTTTCTCATGTTCTGTCTTGCTCAAATGTGTCTCTTGCATAAATATAATTTCGGCTTTTTCCTTCTTGAATTTTCTTATTATTCTTTCCCTTTTAACAGGTGAGTTCAGACCATTCATGTTTAATGTCATTATCTTAAGATTTTTACCCATATTCATGTTTTTCCCATTTTTTTTAACTTGTGCTCCTAACCCCTTTAACAACAAAACTAACACATATTTGTACAAAAACACATTAATGAATCTCGACCTCCGTACTTTGGGCCTTTCTTCTGCCCACTGGTCCCTGTTGGTGGGTGGAGGGAATGTCCTCACAGAGTGAGGGGCCCTCCCTAGACCTGTAGTTACTATCCAAGTAATAGTCATTAGTCTAGAAATGTCCAACAAAAATCACTTAAACCTCTCCTAGCCGTATGTTTCTCTTTTACCTTATCTTCTTGGCCTTCATTTCTTCTGTGTCCTTCTTAATCTTTGTTATAATCTAGGCTTTCCGTTGAAAGCCTTGCAGTTTTATCTGGGCCCGATGTGCCACATCCGTCTCCCTCCTTCTGCCGATCACTCGCCTCCACTCCGGCTGTCGTGATGCGTTCAGTGCCGCCGCTGCTCCAGCCGCTTCCTCCGGTACGCTCACCACAAAGCCTCGCTCCGTCATGTCCCGCGCTGCCTCTCTGGCCGTGTTGTATGTCTTCACGCCGTCCTCCCAATGAATCCTCATCTTCGTTAGCGGCGTTTGGAATCTAATTTTTTTCTCTTTCAGTGTTTTTTTTAATGTTGGCATATTTCTTTCGCTGCTGCACAATTTCTGTCGGGTAGTCATGGTCAAAGAATATCTGTTTGTCGCCGACTCGTATCTTTTTTTTCCACACTTGTGTCAGGATTCTTTCCTTTATGTCGTATTTCAGAAAGTTTACCACAACTGACCTGGGTGTAGAGTTTGGATTCGGGTTCTGTGCCGAGGCTCTGTGCGCTTGTTGGATCTGCAGGTCCGCTTCACCGGGCAGCTCAAGCTCTTTTTTTAAGAAATGATCCATGAATTTCGTTATCGAGTTGCCTTTAATGCCCTCCGGAATTCCCAAGATGCGTATATTGCTCCGTCTGGACCTGCTCTCCAGGTCGGTTATTTTTTCCTGCATCCTCTGTGTTTGCGCCGTCAGCGTCTGCAGCCGCTCGCTTGCCTCGGTCTTCCAGTCTTCCAATTCCGATATTCGAGCCTGTGCTTTTGTCATACCTCCCCGTTGGGTGCGCAGTTCCTCCATGTTTTCAGCTAGCTTGCGCTCCATTTCTCTCCGGAGACCCATAATTTCCTCCTTCATCTCTTTTTTCAGCTCTTCCTTAAGAGCCACTAAATCCTGTTGGAGTTGTCGCTTGAAGTCTTTTAAGTCTTTACCTATATTGGCGATGCCAGTGTTCATGGTATCGAGTTTGGCGTCCTCCATTTTCTCTGCTGTAGTCACCTCGTTTTTTTGGGCCTCGTGTTCAGCGATTTCTCCTGCGTTGTTGAAGAGGGATTCTTTAATTTTACCCTGCTTTTGTCCGTGTGCCCGGCTTCTTCGTGCTTTCATCCCTTGGTTTATTGATCCATTTATGTCGAGTTGGCCATTTACCAATGATTTTTAATCCGACTAGGGAGAGCTCTCTTTTTAAGCGTTATGTCTCTCCGCCATCTTCCCGGAAGTCCCGATTTCACATGTTTTAACTTGGTCTCCTTACATCCCAAAGTCAGAGTTGTAAATGGGCCTGCAAACTTCCCAAATCTGCAGAGCTCCGTCGCCAACTGAGAGAGAGTTTGAGTTTTAAAAAATGCCTTTATTGCACAATTCAAAAAATGTAAGAGCACCAATATCATTCCACCAAGTGTCTCACATTGGAAAAGTGCAAACATACAGTGGGGTAAAAAAGTATTTAGTCAGCCACCAATTGTGCAAGTTCTCCCACTTAAAAGATGAGAGAGGTCTCCAATTTTCATCATAGGTATACCTCAACTATGAGAGACAAAATAAGAAAAAAAAAATCCAGAAAGTCACATTGAAGGATTTTTAATGAATTAATTGGTAAATTCCTTGGTAAAATAAGTATTTGGTCAATAACAAAAGTTCATCTCAATACTTTGTTAGATACCCTTTGTTGGCAATGACAGAGGTCAAACGTTTTCTGTAAGTTTTCACAAGGTTTTCACACACTGTTGCTGGTATTTTGGCCCATTCCTCCATGCAGATCTCCTCTAGAGCAGTGATGTTTTGGGGCTGTCGCTGGGCAACACAGACTTTCAACTCCCTTCAAAGATTTTCTATGGGGTTGAGATCTGGAGACTGGCTAGGCCACTCCAGGACCTTGAAATGCTTCTTACAAAGCCACTCCTTCGTTGCCCGGGTGGTGTGTTTGGTATCATTGTCATGCTGAAAGACCCAGCCATGTTTCATCTTCAATGCCCTTGCTGGTGGAAGGAGGTTTTCACTCAAAATCTCACGATACATGGCCCCATTCATTCTTTCCTTTACACGGATCAGTCGTCCTGGTCCCTTTGCAGAAAAACAGCCCCAAAGTATGATGTTTCCACCCCCATGCTTCACAGTAGGTATGGTGTTCTTTCTCCTCCAAACACGACAAGTTGAGTTTTTACCAAAAAGTTCTATTTTGGTTTCATCTGACCATATGACATTCTCCCAGTCCTCTTCTGGATCATCCAAATGCTCTCTAGCAAACTTCAGACGGGCCTGGACATGTACTGGCTTAAGCAGGGGGACACGTCTGGCACTGCAGGATTTGAGTCCCTGGCGGCGTAGTGTGTTTCTGATGTAGCCTTTGTTACTTTGGTCCCAGCTCTCTGCAGGTCATTCACTAGGACCCCCCATGTGGTTCTGAGATTTTTGCTCACCGTTCTCGTGATAATTTTGACCCCACAGGGTGAGATCTTGCGTGGAGCCCCAGATCGAGGGAGATTATCAGTGTTCTTGTATGTCTTCCATTTTCTAATAATTGCTCCCACAGTTGATTTCTTCACACCAAGCTGCTTACCTATTGCAGATTCAGTCTTCCCAGCCTGGTGCAGGTCTACAATTTTGTTTCTGGTGTCCTTTGACAGCTCTTTGGTCTTGGCCATAGTGGAGTTTGGAGTCTGACTGTTTGAGGTTGTGGACAGGTGTCTTTTATACTGATAACGAGTTCAAACAGGTGCCTTTAATGCAAGTAACAAGTGGAGTACAGAGGAGCCTCTTAAATAAGAAGTTACAGGTCTGTGAGAGCCAGAAATCTTGCTTGTTTGTAGGTGACCAAATACTTATTTTACTGAGGAATTTACCAATTAATTCATTAAAAATCCTTCAATGTGATTTTCTGGATTTTTTTTTCTCATTTTGTCTGTCATAGTTGAGGTATACCTATGATGAAAATTGGAGACCTCTCTCATCTTTTAAGTGGGAGAACTTGCACAATTGGTGGCTGACTAAATACTTTTTTGCCCCACTGTAAGTCATCCCCCTCCCCCACACAACACAAAGTATTCCCTGCAGTCCACCTATTCCACAGTGCAAGTGGCAGTAGTCCGAGTCTTCCTTGTAGTCCGTGCAAAGATGAGCCACAGGCCTCCAGCTCTTAAGCAAGGCCAAGTCCCCTTCCTCCGGCAGCAGAGATAGCGCTGCGCGCCCGCAGCCAGTTCCGTTGTACGTCACAATGTACAGTATGGGCTTACATCCAACAATTACTGGACCTAGCAGAATCATGTCACACAGTGCCACACTAATAGATAACATATTCACAAACATTATGGAAAATAATATCAGGAGTGGGCTTTTATTGAATGATATCGGTGACCACCTGCCGATTTTTGTTATCTATCAATATGATTATAGGAAGAAAAAGTATACCAAAAATATTAAATATAAAAGAATAAGAACCGAAGAATCTATGTATTTACTGACAAAGGAATTATTAATACAAGACTGGAAGATAGTTTATGATGAAAATGATATAAATAAAGCATATGATAAATTTTTACAAATATTTCAATCATTGTACAATAAAAACTGTCCTATAAAACAATACAGTAACAGACAACAAAAGAAAAATATTCCTTGGGTCACCAAGGGGTTAATAAATGCATGTAAAAAGAAGAATACATTATATAAACAATTCATTAAGTGCAGAACAGTGGAGGCTGAGATCAAATATAAAAGATATAAAAATAAGCTTACTAATATAATGAGGACCTGTAAGAAAGAATACTACAACAGAATATTAGAGGATAATAAAAATAACTTAAGAGGAATATGGCAAGTACTCAGTGGGATTATTAGTAATCAACCTAAGAATGCTAATTATCCAGAATATTTTATTGAAAATGGCAATTTGATAAATAATATGGAGGATGTGATCAGTGTTTTCAATAAATTTTTTGTAAACGTTGGTCCTGAATTAGCAAAATCAATAGTGACAACAGAAACAAACAACAGTGGTTCTGTAAATGAAATAGAAGATAGAAATCTAAACACAATCTTTTTGGGTGCAGTTACTGAAAAGGAAATTATCAAGACTGTGAGTAAATTTAAGAACAAAAAAAAATCAACGGACTGGAATGAAATTGACATGACAATAGTGAAAAAAGGAATTGAAGGAATTGTTAAGCCACTCACCCACATCTGTAACCTGTCATTTCAAACTGGTAAATTTCCAAACAAAATGAAAATAGCAAAAGTAATACCTCTATACAAAACAGGAGACAGTCATTGTTTCACAAATTACAGGCCAGTCTCTTTACTCTCACAATTCTCCAAAATACTTGAAAAAATCTTCACTAAGAGACTGGATGATTTCATTGAAAAACACAACCTCCTTACAGATAGCCAGTATGGTTTTAGAACAGATAAATCTACATCTTTGGCACTGATCGAACTTACTGAAGAAATTACTAGTTGTATAGATAAAAAAAAGTTTGCTGTAGGAGTATTTATAGATTTAAAGAAAACTTTTGACACCATTGACCACAGAATACTACTAAGGAAACTGGAAAGGTATGGGAAAAGCGGGGTAGGACCGAGTTGGGTGGAAAGTTATTTAAGTAACAGACAACAATTTGTACAAATTGGCGAGCACAAATCACCCTTCATGGGCATCACTTGTGGCGTGCCCTAGGGGTCAGTTTTGGGACCCAAACTCTTTATTTTGTATATAAATGACATATGCCAAGTATCAAAAATTCTGAAATTTATTTTGTTTGCGGATGACACAAATATCCTTTGCACTGGTGAGAATTTGCAGCAGGGTTTAGAGGTGGTCACAACTGAAATGAAAAGGTTAACGCAGTGGTTCAACAAAAATAAATTATCTCTAAATCTGAAAAAAACAAAGATTATGTTGTTTGGAAATTATAAAATAAATCATGAAATAATGGTAATCATAGATGATACCAGAATAGAAACAGTACAGGAAAATAAGTTTCTGGGGGTGACGCTAGACAATAAAATCTGCTGGAAACCTCACATCCGGGCCAAGTTGACAAAATGTATAGGGATACTGGGGAAGACAAGACACATCTTGGACTATAAATCATTGTTCTTACTGTACAATTTACTGTTTTATCTTATCTTAACTACTGTGTAGAAGTCTGAGGAAACACCTACAAGACCAACCTACAGTCAATATCGTCGGCCTCCGTCGGTCTATGATGACCATGGAAGAGAATCCTAAACATCTACTCTGCTGGAACAGCACCGCCTGTGGCTGAACAGGCCGATGCGCGAATGACAGTCCCTGTCACACAGGTCACACTTGTGGGTGGTCTCCGTGCTGCTGGGTCTGTGGCGGTTCTTCCTGCGGGTCCTTTTTTCATCTGCTGCAGCAGTCAGTCTCTCTTCACCCGCCTTGAGCTGTCTGGTCAGGGTGCCTCTCCATTTGGAGCGGTCCGTTGCAAGGTCCTCCCAGCGCTCTGTGTTGATATCCAGGGCCTTCATGTCTCTCTTGCAGACGTCTCTAAAGCGCAGCTGTGGGCTGCCAACGTCTCTCCTGCCAGTTGCCAGTTCTCCACAGAGGACGTCTTTGGGGATTCTGCCATCCTCCATACGGTGAACGTGGCCTAGCCAGCGGAGCCTGCGCTGCCTGAGTAGAGTGAACATGGAGGGAAGGCCGGCGTGGGACAGAACTTCTGTGTTGGGCACTTTGTCCTGCCAGGATATGTCCAGGATGTGGCGAATGCAGCGCAAGTGGAAGGAGTTCAGTCTCTTTTCCTGCCGGGCGTATGTTGTCCACGTCTCACTCCCATAGAGCAGTGTGCTGATGACGCAGGCGTTGTACACTGCCATTTTCGTCTTGACAGAGAGTTTGGGATTCTCCCACACTCATGTGGTGAGGCGAGCGAGTGTGAAGGCTGATTTTCCAATCCTCTTGTTGATCTCTGTATCAAGGGAGAGGTTGTTGCTGATCGTGGACCCCAGGTACGTGAACTGATTCACGACCTCCAGCTTGTAGTCATCAATGGTGATGGTTGGTGGTGCTTCCGTGCCTTGCGCCAAGACGTTAGTCTTCTTCAGGCTGATGGTAAGCCCGAAGTCCTTGCATGCCTGGGAGAAGTGGTCCATCAGGGTCTGAAGCTCCTGCTGTGTGTGGGTTGCGACTGCAGCGTCATCTGCAAACAGCATGTCTCTGATTAGAGCCTCGCGTACTTTGGTTCTGGCTTTCAGGCGGGCGAGGTTGAAAAGCCTGCCGTCAGATCTTGTGTGCAGGTAGATTCCCTCTGTTGCTGTGCTGAAGGCATGCCTCAGGAGCATAGCAAAGAAAATCCCAAAGAGGGTTGGCGCAAGTACACAGCCCTGTTTCACTCCGCTGCGTATGTTGAATGGCTCTGAGACGTTGCCATCGTGCTGCACTATCCCCTGCATGTTGGTGTGAAACGATTCGATGAGGCTTTGCAACTTTGGTGGGCATCCTATCTTTGGCAGGATCTTGAAAAGGCCCTCTCTGCTGACCAGATCGAACGCTTTGGTGAGGTCGATGAAGGCGACGTACAGAGGCATGTTCTGTTCTCTGCATTTCTCCTGGAGTTGGCGGATGGAGAATATCATGTCTACCGTCGATCGCTCAGCGTGGAAGCCACACTGAGACTCGGGGTAGACACGTTCGGCAAGCTTCTGTAGACGAATGAGAACAACTCGTGCGTAGACTTTGCCAACAACGCTGAGGAGGGAAATGCCCCTGTAGTTGTTGCAGTCGCTTCTCTCCCCTTTGTTTTTGTAGAGGGTGATGATCTTGGCGTCCCTCATCTCCTGTGGTACGGCACCTTCCTTCCAGCACTGGCAGAGGACGTCATGCAATGGCAGCAGTAGGGCGGTCTTGCAGTGCTTGATCAGGTCAGGGGGTATGCCGTCGTTGCCGGGTGCCTTGCCAGCGGCCAAGCTATCAATGGCCTTACTGAGTTCGTCGATGGTTGGCTCGGCGTCAAGTTCGTCCATGGATGGCAGGCAGTCGATGGCATCAAGGGCTGACGGTGTCACGGTGTTCTGTCTAGAGTAGAGGTCGGAGTAGTGTTCCACCCATCTCTCCATCTGCTTGTTCTTCTCTGTGATCATCTCCCCAGTGGAAGATTTGAGGGGGGCCGTCTTGCTCTGAGCCGGACCAAGTGCTTTCTTGATGCCATCGTACATACCACGGATGTTCCCTGTTATGGCAGCGGTTTGAATGTCTTGGCTGAGCTGAGTCCAGTACTCGTTGGCACAGCGCCAAGCAGTCTGCTGAACTTTGCTTCTCGCAGCCCTGAGAATCTGGAGATTCTTCTCGTTTGGGTACTTCTTGTACTCAGCAAGTGCTGAGCACTTGGTTTCAATGATGGGGGTCATCTCGGTCAACTTGGCATCAAACCAGTCCTGTGACTTCGAGGTCTTCCTCCCAAAGGTAGCCAAGGCTGTGCGGTAGATGGTGTTTCGCAGCTCTTCCCACTTCTGCTTTGCAGATTCTCCTCCTTGTTATACACCAAGTTCCTTCTCAAAGGTGGAGGCAAACTGCTCAACAAGTTCTGGTTGGGCCATCTTGCTGATGTCAATCCGTGCCTTTCCAGGTTGTCTAGCACGATGGAATTTCTTCAGCTGCAGCTTGACCTTGCAACACACCAATGAATGGTCTGTGTCACAATCGGCACTCTGGAACGAACGGGTGATTAGCACGTTCTTCAGTGAGGTGCGCCTGGTCAGGATCAAGTCCAGCTGGTGCCAGTGCTTTGAGCGCGGATGTTGCCAGGAAACCTTGTGTTGGGGCTTGGTCTTGAAGAACGAGTTTGTGATGCACAGATCGTGATATGTGCAGAACTCGAGCAGCCGCTGTCCGTTGTCGCTCATTCTGCCCACGCCAAAAGGTCCAAGACAGGAGGGCCAGGAGTCGTGGTCAGCGCCCACTCTGGCATTGAAGTCTCCAAGGAGAATGAGTTGTTCAGAGTTGGGGATGATCCTGACAGTTGTTGCGAGATTCTCGTAGAACTCGTCTTTTGCCTCTGGTGTGGCTGTCTGTGTTGGGGCATACACACTGACGAGGGTGACTGGGCCTTGAGTGGTGTTCAGGCGAAGGGTGAGGAGTCGTGCAGAGCCAGTGCTGCCCGGTTCCACCATCTTCAGCAAAGTGTTCTTCACTGCGAAGCCCACTCCGTGTTCCCTGTGTTCGTCACTGCCCTTTCCCTGCCAGTAGAACGTGTAGTCCTTCTCTCTCAGTGTGCCTGCATCAGCTAACCGTGTTTCCTGGAGAGTGGCGATATCCACTCCCAGTCTCTTCAGCTCATTATTGATGATGGCAGTCTTCCTGGTGTCGTTGATGTCCTTGAGGTTAGCAGCGAGTCCTGTCATCATAGTGACGTTCCAAGTTCCCAGTTTTAGAGTTGGTCTCTTTTGTTTTATTGTCTTGCCTGGTGCGAAGGTTCTCAGCCTGCTGTTTGGATTTCTCCTTATCCCCATGCACCCAATGAGGAAAGCAAGCTGTGGCGGGACAACACCTTATTGGCTGGGGGCTGCCCAGCTTGAGGCGGGCGGTAGCTGTCCAATGAGATCTGATGATCCCTCCCACCATCGGGAACAACCCCTGGCGCCACGCTCTACGCCAATTGAGCAGTGGCTTATAACCGGTAACTGTCATTCCCCGTGTTTTGTCTACGCCAAAGGCGAAGCTGGAGTGTCCTCTCCAGTGATCCGGTGTTCTACCTTCCAGCGTTGGGCGTTGGTAGGATTCAAGCCTGGGCAGGAAGATATGGAGGACAAGATGTTGCCCATGCAGCATGTCCCCCCTCTCCACGTCACTGATGAATCCAAAGGAACAGCAGGGCTGCTACAGTTTGGCACCAGCGCCGTTGCAGGAGCTGCCAGAACGATGTTGAGCACAACATAGAACTGCCTTAGGGGCTCCGACTCCGGATTTTTCCTCAGGGTTGACTCCCGAAGCCTTTCCCGTGACCGGGTATGCCGCAAGGCAGCAGAGGTTTGAAATCAGGGTTTACCTTCCCCTAGATGGGCTACCTTCCCAGGTTGACGAGCCACCATCTACCCGAAGCATCTGGTTTTAAGGCGCCAGAGATCCGCCCTCGCCCCTTCTCCTATTAGTAAAAGCAGTTCCGCCAGGCTTAGAGACTAAACCACACGGGCAGGTTAGGAGTTGGACTTAGTTGTCAGAGGCTTTTCGAGACGCACGCCATAAGGAGCATTTTATGAGCACTGGGAGCTTAACCCCAGTGCCGCTCCTGGCTATGACAACCTTGGAACCAACAGTCAATATGCACATTACAAAAAAGAGCTATAAGGATAATAAGTAATGTAGGATATAGAGACCATACCAATTCGTTGTTTTTAAAGTCACATGTCATAAAGTTCATCGATTTAGTTAAATTTAAGACAGCACAAGTCATGTACAGGGCAATTAATAATCAACTCCCAACTAATATACAAAAAATATTTTAAAAAAAGAGACAATTATAATTTGAGAGGAGACTTAAACTTTACAAAACCCATGATACGAACAACCAAGAAAAGTATGTGCATATCTGTCTGTGGGGTGGGTAAGAGGTATAAACATTATTTTCTGAAAGAATATATGTTAGAAGGGTAGTATTCATATGTACGATTCACTATGCTGGGACACTATGGAATGGTGGGTGGGACAGTACTGTGTATATATGTGTTGTTTGAGGCTGGTTTTGATGTATGGACATCAATGTATGTTAGGATGGATGGGTGTTAATGTTGATATGTACAAAATACAGTTAATTGTTTACTTGGGGTCTTAAATGTGGTAATTTGTATATAATTCACATGGGTGTATATGGAAAAGAGGAGTTGGAATTAATAAGTGTTCACTTCTTCCTTCTCCCTTTCAAACACTGTATACTGTTACTTTATTGCATTTGTCATTTGTTTTGTTTTTGTTTTACTTTTTTGTTCGAAATAAAGTATGTATCTATCCATCTGTCTATCTACATTTTCCATAGCTTTGTCATAACTCTACCTCAGCTGTTTGCACAGAATGACTTGGCACACCAGCAGTACCACATCTGCTGCTGTTTGTCTTTGCACCCCACTCCAACCATTTGCACAAATGTCACACCTGCTGCTGTCTGTTATTGCACTACTGATCATGCATGCACCTGTCACTGTTCGCACCTCCTCTACTGTACTGAACTTGCACAATGGGTATTACGTTATTACTGTACATGGAATTGCTGTGTTTTTTCAATCTTTAGTGTGTGTGAGAGTGAGAGTGAGAGAGAGAGAGAGAGAGAGAGAGAGAGAGAGAGAGAGAGAGAGAGAGAGAGAGAGAGAGAGAGAGAGATTTGATTTTTCAACACACCTTTATTGTCACAAGTTCAACAGAAAAACAACTAAAACAACTAAAAGAAGCAATGGAAAAGTAAAATGACTCACTGACAAGAAATCAAAGACACAAGTAACCAAACCAGGAAAACTACAAAAAAAACTTGCTTCTTACATCAGGACCACACCATAAGTAATTTTCCTCTCCTTAACACAACACAGGATGTGCTTAAAGCACCATATTGCCTCAAAAGTTTCAACATTTTGCATCAGATGATAGTAATTGTAATCAATCATTATTCGAGCCTTGATCATGTCATCCAGCATGTCTTTTGTATTACAATCCAGCATTTGTTCAACTTTTCTTTTCCTGCTAACATAAATAGCCATTTTAGCCTGACCCAGGATGAAATTTAAAAGTTCACTCTTTTTCTTACGTCTCTGTCTATATGGGAAACCCCAAGATAAAAATCTGCAGGGAAAAGACTTCTCCAAACAGATAAAACAGCTTCCCCAAAAAAACAAACAACAATTGCAGTCTGTTACAGTCCAGAAAGCAATGGAACACAGTCTCTTTCTGAGGACAAAATGGACAAACCTCAATAACATTTGGGTTTAAAATAGAGATAAAAGCATTTACAGCCACAGCACCGTGTAAAACTCGACATTGTAGGTCTCCAACCTTCTTAGTTAATGGTGGTTTATAGAGTGCTCTCCAGGCAGGCCTCACCTCTGAACCCAAACCCAAGTGTTTCCTCCATGGTGTATCAGCTCGACCTTTTAACTTATTCACATTTAGAATTTTCACCAAAAGTCCATACATTTTTTTACCAGGAGAGTCACAAATGTTAATGTGTTCAGAGTTTAAAAACACGCCAGTGCCATCTTTAAAATCAGGAGATAAAACACTAAAAGGAAAAGGTTCATCAGCAGTTCACACAGAGTTTTCGCAGTGTAAAACAATAGCAGAGTGTTCTTCTGCGGACAGGCAGTGCTCTCCAATCTTTCAGCAAGTTCATTATAACTCTGACTGAAGAAACGCCAAGAGCCGAGCACAGGGCAACAGCATTGCCCAAGTTAGGACCACATAAATTCACCAAATGTCCCAGCATTGTAACCTTTGCAGAAATGAACTTTTTTAAAACAGAAGGTCCTAAAACAATGCCCACATCAAAACGGGTCCCGAACACAAGTGGTTCCTTTAAAAGCCAGAAAGGCGACAAGGAAGCCTGGGGAGAGTTCTTTTTAAAAAGTCCCCAGATTTTAAAAGCACTTTGGTAAAACTGGGGAAGTTCTGGGAGTTTTTGGCCCCTTAAATCCATTAAAAACAGTGACTCCTCTAGTCCAAGCCCTCCACAGCGAGCCAGGACAGCCCTGGCAATAGGTCTCCACACAAGGTCGAGGGGGCCACTCAGCAGTCGCTGAATGAACTGCAGGCGAAAGGCAGCTCCCCTGCTGGCCAGATGGATGAGCCCTTGACCACCTTCTTCCCTCGGTAAAAACAGGATGCTCTGTGGAACCATGTGAAGACGGTCCCAGAAAAAGTCCACGACTATAGATTGCGCTCTGGCCAGCAAATTGGGTGGAGGGTCCAGACAAGTTGTTGATGATTAAAACACGACCTCTGAAGGACAAGTTTGGCAGAATTCATTTCCATTTTTTTAGTCTTCCTTCAACTTTTTCTAAAAAACACTCCCAATTTTTCTCAGTAAAAGTCTGATTTCCTAAAAACACACCAAGATATTTAAAACCACCTTGTGTCCACGAAAGGCCACCAGGTAGGGCAATTTTTTGTGGTCTCCCCACCACCACAACAGCTTCACTCTTACCCCAATTCACACTCGCTGAGGAGCACTCACCAAAAAGATTAACAGTTCTTAAAAGGTAGTCTACATCATTTTGATTTCTTGTAAAAACAACAACATCATCAGCATAGGCAGACACTTTAAAAACAGAGTCAGAGTTGGGGACTTTAAAACCAGTGAGGCCTCACCTTAGTTTACAAAGGAGGGGCTCGATGGCAAGAGAGTACAGCATACCTGAGAGGGGGCAGCCCTGTCGGACACCCCTCTCAACTTTGAAAGGAGCACTCAAACCACCATTAATCTTAAGAATACTCTCAATGTCTCTATACAAAGCCTGGATCTTGGCGATGAACCCTGAGCTGAAACCAAAGGCCTCTAGTGTCTGCCAAAGGTATGGATGTTCAACTCGGTCAAACGCCTTTTCTTGGTCTATTGAAATAAGACCAAGTTCTTTGACCAATGAGCTGGAGAGGTCCAAAACATCACAAATTAAAGAAATGTTGTCTGTAACCAACCTACCAGGTACACAGTAGGTCTGGTCTACATGTATGACCTGCTCCATCACCTTCCTCAGTCTGGTAGCCAACACTTTGGAGAGAATTTTGTAGTCAGTACAGAGGAGGGCCACCGGACGCCAGTTTTTAATGTCTTTCAAGTCGCCTTTCTTGGGAAGGAGGGTGAGGACTGCTCTCCTACAACTTAGGGGCAGGTGACCCTTCCACAGACTGTCAGACAGTACTTCCAGCAAGTCCTCACAGATCTCAGACCAGAACGCCTTGTAGAACTCCGATGGTAGACCATCTATCCCTGGGGCTTTTCCACACTGAAGAGACTGGACAGCCACTGCTAGTTCTTGCAGAGTGATCCCGCTCTCCAGCTCCGCATTCATGCTAGCCATCACCTTTGGCAAGTCCGTCAAAAAATGACTCAGCGCATGTGGATTCTCAACAAATTCTTTCTTAAAGAGATCTTTGTAGAAAGCAGCTGCAAAGCGACGGATCTCCGCAGACTCATGGATCGGCCACCCGTCCTCGGAGCTGAGAGAGTGGATCATCCTCCTCTGACCATTCTGACCACCTACCCCACCCCAGCTACAGAAAACAACAAAAATTAAGATTATTTAGCAGAAAAAACACCTTAAACACAAAAAGATAGAGAAACGTTTGAGATAATTCACTCACGCTGTCACACGCTCCCAGCTCGCACTCACGACCACGCCCACTCAGAGAGAGAGAGAGAGAGAGAGAGAGAGAGAGAGAGTTTGAGTTTTAAAAAATGCCTTTATTGCACAATTCAAAAAATGTAAGAGCACCAATATCATTCCACCAAGTCTCACATTGGAAAAGTGCAAACATAAGTCATCCCCCTCCCCCACACAACACAAAGTATTCCCTGCAGTCCACCTATTCCACATTGCCAGTGGCAGTAGTCCTAGTAGTAGTAGTAGTTTTATGCTGCCATGCCCAACCACCTGTCCTACAGCGAGGCTGGCCTCCTCCACAGAACAGGGAACTGTCGGGAGGATTCTCATGCCATGCCGCCGGGTCAAGCGCTCAAACTCCACACCACCGTCAATCACCGGCATGATGGCCGGCCGGGAAAAACAGGCAGCAGAAGCTACCGTTCCCCGACACACTCAGCCCAACACTCACACCCCAGCACACACACACACTCAACCCGCTATATTAAACACACACACCTCAAACACACACGATAGAGAAAAGTTAGAAAATACAAAGTTTAAAGTACTCACTCGACACCACTCCACACCCCTGCTCCCACAAACGCTCACGCATGCGCACAAGAGAGAGAGAGAGAGAGAGAGAGAGAGAGAGAGAGAGAGACTTTGACTTTTTAAAAAATGGCTTTATTGCACAAGTCAAGAAAATGTAAGAGCACCAATCTCATTCCACCAAGTGTCTCACATTGGAAAAAGTGCAAACATAAGTCTTCCCTCCCACACACAACACAGAGTATGCCTTGCAGTCCACCTATTCCACATTGCCAGTGGCAGTAGTGCGAGCCTTCCTCGTAGTCCGTGCAAAGACAAGCCAGAGGCCCCCAGTTCTTAAGCCAGGCCAAGTCCCCTTCCTCCGGCAGCAGAGATAGCGCTGTGCGGCTGCAGCCAGTTCCGTTGCACGTCCCAGAGACATTTTCCTCATCTCAGATGGATTGTAGTCCTTAGACCATGCGGGATTGTCAAGCAAGTCATCTTCGCAGCAGGCTCGTCCAGAGTGTCGAAAGAATGAAAACGTTGGGGCATCCATGCCCTGCAGGTAAAGATCCAGTTCCGTGACAGTCAATTACAGTCAATTAGAAATGTCATATAGAAGTCTGATCAAACAATATTCCAAAAATGTGTAAAACAGGCAGAGGAACGACCGCCATTTATTCCTCCTGTCGGGCACGCTTGAGCCCTGTTCTCCCTGCTGCTTTACGCAGGGCTGTCAGGTGTTTCTAGAGGCGAAAACGTTTCTTTTCATCCAGGAGGTCAAGACCAACCTGCCTTCTTAGCACATCAACAGATTAATGAATTTATCAGTGTCACTGAAGTAGTCAGTGACTTTAATGGCCTTGTTATAGGTTTCATCCAGAAAAGCATTTATTTCTTCCAGTGAATACAAACTTGTGTTTGTACTGCATTTTGCCTCAATAGACTCAGTATTAGACACAGTGTGGTGATCAGATTCCATTTCCTCATCAGCACAACTCAGCTGACTGTTTGGTTCTCCTGGGCCAGTGGATTCATCATGGGCCACATTTTCCTGGACGCCACCCACAGCAGCTGACTGTCCCTGCTGTGAAACGGTAGCAGCCTCCAGAAGCACAGCCGCTGATGTCACACAGCGAGATTCAGAAGCACCATCAGTTCGGTGCTCCGTCTCCTGCTCCGAAACGGTAGCAGCTTCCGGAGGCACAGCCGCTGATGTCACACAGCGAGATGATTGTGACGCACCATCAGTGACATTTTGGGCGCCATCACCAGCGACGCTCCTGGCCGTAAGCTGGGCCGCGGGCGCCACAGCCGGGCCATCCACAGACACAGCGGCAGGCTCCGGAGCAGGGCCGGCGAAAGGCCCCGCAACGTCGTCCGCAGCAGCGGCGGGAGCGGAGGCCGCGCCGCCGTCTGCAGCTGCGGCGTGAGCGGAGGGTTTGCCGCCGGCACCATCCGCAGCTCCATCAGGGCCGTCCGCTCGCTGCCTGTGCGGACAAGCGAACTGTTTATGGCCCACGTCTCCACATTCAAAACACTTCATCTGTCCTGAGCTCGCATACACCATATAGGAGCCGTCCCCATGTTTGACCCAGAAGGACACTTCCAGGGTCGCAGTTGGCGAGTCCAAAAACATTAACACCTGTCGCCTGAGTGATTTCACATGTTTTTTGTAACTTGGATTTTTATTCATTTTTCATCATACATATTACATTCAGATCACAGTCTATATTTAAAAAAAAAAGGAGCTAGAGTAAGAAAGAAAAAAAAGGGGGGGCGAAGGGGGGGACAAATGTTGGAGCATCAAGTTTTTAGTTTCCATCTCTTAATTCTTCTGGTTTTCCCAGTGTCTTTAGTTATTCTTTCAATTTCTGTCTCGTTGTTGCACTTTGTAGTGTGTCCATTTCCGCCATTTTTTTTCATATAGTCCTTCTTGCATTCTTTGTCGATATGTTAGTTTTTCCATCAAACTTATATCCTCAACAATGTCAGTCCATTGCTCTTGGTCAGGAAGAACTTCTGATCGCCATTTTCTTGTGATTGTTTTTTTACATGCAATCAACAAGATTTTAACTAGATATCTGTCCTCAGCCTGTATTACATTGTCTCTTTTAAGATCACATAAATACATCAAGTTACAGTTCATTGGTATATTATATCCTAATATCCTCTGTATTGTCACATGTATAGATTTCCAGAATGATGAGATCTTACAGCATTTCCAAAACATATGTGAGTGGTCTGCATTTTGAGCCCCACAGCCCCTCCAGCATAAAGATTGGGTATTTGTATATTTTCTTTGAATCTGTGGTGTAATGAAATAGCGAATCAGGTTTTTCCATCCAAATTCCCTCCATGTCCTTGAACTTGTTGATGTGTGTTGTGTTTTCCATATTTCTTGCCAGTTTTCTTCTGTTATGTTTAAATTTAGCTCTTTCTCCCATTTCTCCTTTATATAGTTACTTGAATGTTTGTTTGCCATAAGTTTCTGATATAGCTTTGAAATAATTCTTATTTTATTTCCTGCATATGAGTTTAAAATGAATTGTATAATCTCGCTCACATCTGTGTGGAGGTTATGCCTAATCTTCCTCATATAATAGTCTCTCATCTGCAGATATCTGAAGAATTCCGATTTTTCTAGTTTAAATTTTCTTCTGATGTTTACAAAGCTCCCAAAATCTTTTTTTCCAATATTGCCCCATGCTGTGATTCCCTTGTTCACCAGATTTTTGTATCCCCTATCTTGCTTTGCCGGTTCAAACTGACTGTCAAATGCTACCCATTTCAATAGTTTTATGTCTTCCTTTATATTATACTTTTGTACTATTTTATACCACAGTTCCAAAGTAAATTTAGTGATTGGGTCTATTTGTTTGATTTGCTTATATGCATCCTTATCTCCTATTATGCTTTGTACTGGGAGTCCCTCAATTTCCTTTTCCATTTCTTTCCATTTTGCCTCATATCCTCTGTCGCACCAACATATGATATATCTTATTTGTGCTGAGTAGTAATATTCCTTTAGACTCGGCAGACCCATGCCTCCTTTCTCTTTTGGTAACTGGAGAGTTTTATATTTCACTCTTGGTTTTTTACCTCCCCAAACAAATCTCGATATCATCCTGTCCCACTTTGAGAAGTGGGCACCAGGAATCTCTGCTGGTAGAGCCTGGAAGAGGTAAAGCAGTCTAGGTTGGATGCTGATTTTGACTGTCTCAATTTTTGAATTCAGATCCATATTTAAGATTGACCATCTATCAATATCTTTTTTTATTTCTTGTTCCAACCTATCATAGTTTGCTTTATAGATTTTGCTTAGATCTTTAGGTATGCTCACTCCAAGGTATTTTATTTCTTTTTGTTTCCAGTTTAGTTTGATCTTATCAGTTATCTGGTTTAGAGGGTTATAGTGGAATGTCAGTATTTGTGTTTTTGTTATGTTTATCTTGTATCCTGATAATTTTCCAAAATTTTCTATCAAGTTCATCATTTCCATTATTGATTCATCTGGTTGTTTAAGGTAAACTATAATATCGTCTGCAAATAGCCCAATCTTGTGTTCCGCTCCCTTTATCGTTACACCTTTTAATTTCTTATTTTGTCACATCGCTTGAGCCAGTCGCTCTATGAACAGAGCAAACAAGGTGGGCGATAGGCAGCATCCCTGCCTGGTTGATCTTTGTATATTTACTTTGTCTGTTAAGCTACCGTTTATCTTGATTCTTGCCACAGGTTTTTGATAGTGTCTTTATGCATTGTACTGATTTTTCGTTAAATCCAAAGTGTTCCAGCACACTATATAGGAACTTCCAATTAACCCTATCAAATGCATTTTCTGCATCTAAACTCATTATTACTGCGCTTTTCTTTTCTTTATGTATTTGATTAATTATATGTATTGTTCTCCTGATATTATCATGTGTTTGGCTTCCCTCTATGAAACCAGTTTGATCATCTTCTATCAATTCCGTCAAGAATGTCTTTATTCGTTTACATATAATTGTTGTATATATTTTATAATCCACATTTAATAAAGAGATTGGCCTATAGCTTCCGCATTGTTCCCTATCTTTCCCTGGCTTTAAAATAACTGAAATAATGGCTTCGTTCCATGATGGAGGTATTTTGTTTGTTGTTTAACATCCAATTAAATGACTTTAGGAGCTGTGGCATGAGTTCTTCTATAAACAGTTTATAAAACTCAGATGGGTATCCATCACTACCTGGTGATTTACCGTTTTTAAGTGACTTAATCACATCTTTAATCTCTTGTGTTGTTATTTCTGCTGTTAGCTTTTCATTTTGTTGGCTTCCTATTGATGGCAAGTCCAATGTGCATAGAAATTTTTTAATATCCTTAGCATTTGTTTCTTCAGGTTGCAAGGATACAGTAGTTCTTGATAGAAATTATGGAATATTTCTTCGATGTTTTCTGGGTTAACTGTGGTTTTATTTGTGATGGGGTCCTTAATCTTATATACATCATTCACTGTTTGTTGTTTTCTTAACCGTTTTGCCAGCAGTTTTGTGGCTTTTGGCCCCGTTTCATAATATTTTTGCTTTAAATATCTATTTTTCCTTTCAATTTCATCTGTTTGTATTTCTTTTATCTTTATTTTTTCTTCCTTAATTTCTTGGTATATTTTTGGGTCATTTGTGCTTTGATGTTTACGTTCTAATTCCCTCAGTCTCTCACATCTTTGTTCATATGTTTCCAGTTTAGACTTATTTGCTTTTCCTGTTTCAACAATTAATTTACCTCTTAACATGGCTTTTAGTGCATCCCATAGTATTGTTGGGTCCACTTCTCCATTATCATTCTCTTCGATATACTTGTTTATGTTTACTTTTATTCTGTCTTTCATTTTCTCATCATTTAACAGTCCTACATTAAGTTTCCATGTTGTTTGTCATTTTCTATTGTTTAAATATATTTCCATGTATATAGGATTATGATCTGATATTTCTGCCCCTCCAATCCGACAATTTCTCACC